>JAGDQP010026009.1:7771-26346 GCA_022664845.1 Lepisma saccharinum
ACAGGTGACGATATAGGAGTGATATTCTAGTCAATCGCCTCCCCTTAGTTCTTGATATAATTTCCAGCCCTGTTTAGTAATAACTAGGTCAAGTACTTAAAAAAGTACTTAAAAGGTACCTTAGGTACACTTATCAGTACCTGTACCTAGGTACATTCACCAATACGAAAAACAAGTACCTAATCCAACACTGGTTAATTCGATAAACAATTGGGCAGGAAAACTGATTTGAACGAACAATACGATAAGATGGAATCGAATATTTTCGTCGAAGAGACATTTTCTTTGGTAACTTGTCTGTTAGTTCATTTTAGTACGGTACCCAGAGACCACACAAATAACCATTACAATTTTGAGATAACTGTTTATTACGGTTTATTTTGTACCAAGTCGTAAGTGTTTCCATATACTACAATAGTGCGAAACCAGCAAATGGTTGGTGCTTCCACCATCGGAAAAGTTTGGCTGTTATTAATCTCATTTGTTCACTCATGAAAAACAAACTTGCGTAATAGAGAAGTGATGCTCATAAGAAATCAGGGTAATCATTTTGGGACACCCTGTAGATATTAACTTGACTTTTCTGTTCGAATGTAGCAATACCGGAAACCACAACTTTAATGGTAAGTTGTTGAAAAGTATTATTAATCCACACATTTTTAAAATCAGTTATTGATGACCTTACGTCGGAACTATTTCAGTCTTGATTTTAAGAAGTTAGTTGAGGCAAACACTTGTATGTAGTGTTATTCTGCTATGAAAACGATTTCATTGCTCAAAAAGCATACAATAAATACTGATAAATCCTCTCTCGCTCATATTTTATTATACCCCTATACAGAAAGCTCAATTGAGCAACATTGTAACGCATATAACTGCTTATCCAGTCTAATAAACAATATGCATTGTTGCCCGAGCCAAATTTAACCTAACCTAACCTTACAGAATGCAATGAAGGAGTAATGGAAACTTACCTTCGCAGTGTTACTGATAATTGAATATACATGCACGTTCTGATCGGAAGTTGTTTTGTAGAAAATGTGCACTAATTAGGGTTTTATCCAGCAGTTTCATGGATTTACGAAATATCGCTGACATTGGTTAGTGCAACAGTAAAAACATATATTCTGGCTAATTTGTGCTAGATTTTGGACTACAGATCAAAGTGTTTTGAACAACTGGCCTTTAATATTGCATACAATCGCATTACCTTCGTACCCCCTCACTTCAAGCACTGCTTGCAAGATACTTGTAGCAGCATTATCAATAATCTATTTTTTCTTTTTAATTGTCTTGTCTGAGTTGTGTATGTTTGGGGGGGGGGGGGAATGGGAGGCCAAGAGATTTTGAGAGAGTCTAGTTTCCTCCTGGTCCTGACGCCCCTGTCATAAAGCTTGGAATAATTAATTGCATGTAATCAACTCCCAAAGAACAACTTATCGAGACACGGCTAATTTATTAAGGCAAAGGTTCTGACAAGCCTTTAATTAGAAATCTGGGAATATCATTGGGACCTAATTACGCACTATTCATGCTATTTTCCAGTGTTATTTGTCTGCACAAACTTTCAATGTTTCTGAACTGTCATCATCATGAATACTGATAAGAAATAAGCTTAGTGAGGTAGATAGGTAAGGTAAGTAAAAATCTCGTAAGTACAAAGGTAACAGAAGATTCAGAACCAACACAGCTTACAGATGGCTATGGTTCAATGTCCTGGAATTGATAATTTAACCTTCATATTGTAAATTCTATGACGTTGAAATACGGTCTGTAAGTTGGTTCTGACCTCTATGTATATTTACTTATCTATATCTTATTTCTAATCAGTGAACCCAATGATGATGATGTTTTATAAGAACCAAAACTAAAGCAACACCTCAGGGAATGACAAAGTAATAAGTATACATACTTATAGTAAGTACAGTATCTGTTTTGCGCGATGATATTGTGCAAGAGACATTCTGACTTGTAGACATGTGTGATTGTAATGCTTTTGTTATAAACCTTAGTATATCTTTCATGATAAGACGTAGAAATACTTTTTGGTATGTTATTAATCATGTTTCAACCCAAAATTGCAATTGTATGTACATAGTAACACTATATCCCAAAGGTCCTGAGAATAACTGATGAATGAGCTTCAGATACCTTTGCCTTTGTTTGAAGCTAACTAAAAATATTGCTTCTATTGTAGTTCCGAAACATTCATCTGTCAGTCCTATTCTTTCAAAATTTCCTTCAAATTATACTTTAGCATTTCATTTCTCTGAGTTGAAAAATAACAACAATACATTTAGTTAAAAGGAAAACTTGTATTTTATTTTCCAGGCACAAGTGTGCAATCAGAATTTACTGATTTTAAAATATGTACAACCTGTAACAGATACAAGCAATATAGAGTTTAAATAGCAAGAAATATTTTGCTGTCATGTTTGGTTGACTGGGTTACAAATGACAAACTTATTTCAGAAAGTCCAAACATATATTAAACTTCTTGTCCAAACAAAGATTTTCTGAAATGTTCTAGTTTTGCATATCTTCTTCAGCGCTGATACTTGGACGAAAGCGTTCCAAACTCTGCAGAATATCTTCCTGTAAAAGATTAATAATAATAATAAAAAACCTTGAATAAAATTTGTTATTCACATATTTTGTACTGTACATTTTTAATTAACTCCCTTACCTTCACTTTTTAGTTATTCGTAAAGTTTTCATAGATCACATGTCCACATTTTCAAGGACAAGGACGTTTACGGACGTCCAAAGTAGACTCGATGGCTACGTCCAGTGGATGTTCATATGAGGTACGATTATGGACAAGTACGGACTTTCCAATAACATGACGTCCTGAGACAAAGATGCCTAAAGGCTATAAATTAACCATTCTGTGTTGATTACTTAAAACACTTCTTCCAAGCGGAACGAGAACACAGATCTTTTCGTTAGAAATCTGTGTACCCTCTAATTACTTTCATATGTCATAGCGTACAAAAAATAAACTCTGTAGTTTGGGACGTCCAGTTTCGGGCGTGTTTTCGGCTTCCATTCGATGTACCTACTTGGATTTCTTTGGGATATTCATTTTTGGATGTGTTTTTGGTGTACATTGGATGACCAAACATGGATCTCTTTAGGATGTCCAGTTTCCGACGTGTTCTCTACATTTATTGGATGTCCCTACTTGGATCTCTTTGGGTTAAGCAGTTTTGGATTTCCATTGTATATCCATTGTTGGATTTGGACGTAAATTGGATGTTCTGGTACCACTTTTGAATGTCTCATGGACGTCCTGTGCTGTGTGGATTGGTACTGATTAAGAAGATTGGGACAGGATGGAGCTTCGCCGGGAGACCGGTTGGAGGTTTTGTGATTCCTGACACGGTTTAATTGTTTACGGATGAGATGACTGGGCTATCCACGGTAGATAAGAGTGGAGGAGAGGGTGATGAAATAATTCTGAAGTAGGTCGTCAGAGGAGTAGATGCAGATATCCCGGATAGCAAGAGAGAGAGTATTTGGTATGCTATGGATGTGAGCTATTGAAATAGAAATATTACATACTGTTGGTAGGTTTGATGAACACCAGCCTCAAGTCAATTGCTCTTGACTAAACCTCCGCATGCAGGAAAACTGTGGTCTCTGGAGAAGAACCAGGTAAATTTGACGGGAAAGGTACAGCTGAATGTTTCTAGTGACTCTTGTCCGTGGTTCAAATAATGAAGATGCCATCAATATAGCGAAGCCAGACGAAAGATTTAAAAGCGGTGGAATTCAGGTGTGGAGTTCACGCTTTCCAGGAACAGTTGGTGTAGGAGGGGACCACATGGGCCCCTATGGCTGTATTCTTGATTTGCAGGTAATAATAGTTTATTAAGGAGAAGTTGTTCATAGCGGGAACACAAACTGAGCTAGCTGGAGCAGAAATGGTGTTCTAGATTTACGAGAATTGAGACATGTATCTCAATGTTGAAGGGCAGCGAGGCCATGGGTGTGGGGAATGTTGGTACACAGTTACGTCATCTCAACCGAAACCAAGATGGTGTCTGGTGGAGTCGGAGATATAATGCATTATGTAGAGGAAGTAGCTGGTATTTTTGATATAGGAAGGGAGAGTCTTGTTCAACGGTTGGAGATGATAGTCAAGGAAGCCAAGGATTCTTTCGGTATGAGAGCAAATGCTGGAGGGGATATAATTGCCAGGTTTCTGTATTTTGGGATGTAGACAAAACTAGGAGCCCTGAGATTGTTAGAACAGAGAATAGAGATGGTAGATTGCGACAGTACCTCATGGGAGTCCGTGCGCTTGGAGGTAGGAGCGGATGTTTATTACGTAAGGCTCTCCTCGAGGGAGTGGTAAAAAGTAAAAGCAAAAAGTCGTTTAAGGGTTTCGTTCGATAGAGTAATTCATGGCTAATGAGGTGATCCCTTGTCAGCAAGGCAGATGGCTGGATCTGAACGGAGAGTTGAGATCGCTCAACGTTCAGCAGTGTTGAGGTTGTTATGAGATTGGAGAGTGTCAATGAAATCAAAGTTAACAATCCGTTTGCAGAGGAAGGACATGTACAGTTCAACAGGATGGTTTAGAAGGACAAGAGAGTTTTTACTGTAGAGTGGAATGAATTTGTGAAGGTTTGGATGTGTTTCGGTGTTTGAGGTCAGGATGAATGGATGGACCTGAGGTCACGGGTAAAGGTGAGGAAATCATTGTGTAGGTTGGCTTGTTCAATATAGTGGGATAGGGAAAAAGAAAGGCCGTACGAAAGGACTGTATGTGTGACGTCTCTAAGTGTGCGGGAAGAAAGGTTGAGAACTGGTTGGGGTCATTTAGATTCTTTGGTTTGAATTACGATTGGGGGTTTACAGGTGAATTTTTGAAGGGAAGATGTTAGGTTGCTCCCATAAGTACGAAGAGAGGTAGGTTCAGAAGTACTGATCAACGTGTGAAGTGGGGGATGAATGGAGAGGCAAGGGAAGAGAGAAGCCTTATGAGAAGGCATACAGACAATAGCGAGAAATTTTGGATAGGTGTTTGGATCTGACATTTAGTAAGAAACGGGACGCATCCGTTAAACTTTGGTATATGATAGATATGGGGGAAGATGAAAGAAGAAGATTTTGTTTAAGTTTTCTTTATATATATATATATATATATATATAGATAGATAGATAGATAGATAGATAGATATACCTATATAGCAAAGTTTAACGGATATATGTACATAGAGTAGCATTCCCAGTCTCTTTATTTCGTAACCGATTGGTGTCGTTGAAATATTTCAGAAAACATGAATTTTGGTTTCAAGGGGAGGACGCAGCAGTGTGTTAAATTTAAACGTCTTATCCCATTGTACCTAACATTTTAGTGGTGAAAATTGATACTGCTATAACCTTAGATTATTAATCATATAGTAATTTTTAACAGTAAATTGTCCTTTCCCCTTAAGCCCTCCGCTGGCTAAAATGTACCATATTGTGACTACACAAACTTTAACATAAGTTGATTGAAATAAAAATAGACGTGATGTCTGTCTTTCTTGATTAATAACCGGTGGACAGTTCGTTGACAAGGATGGCTTAAGATAGCATTAATCTACACCAAGCATGCTAGAACCAACATCGCTAAAACAGTTGTAACGGGCTCTTATAATTTGTATATATTTATAGAATAAAAACCCTCTTTGTAATGAAAGCTCGTCGTTATATCTAAATGGTCCGCTACTTTAATAATGTTGCTGCTGTGTGTCCTTGCTCTCAACACAGAGCCTATTCTGTTTTGTCTCCGGCTAATTTTATTCTCAGGGCAAAAATGGATTCTTGGCTGGATATTCGTTGCACTAACAAAATGATACAGGAAGCTTACGATACACTATAGATTCAATTTCTATTAAGTAATTGCCTTTAGTTTTATTGTTGCCTTTGGATTGTCTACATAATGCTCCATCTTTAATTTTTGTATTGTCCATAATTACATTTTCTAAATTAGACAATACTCGACTGACAAAATCGTAACACGGCAGATTTAAAAATACCTCTTGTGGTGCTGCATTTAAATATTCTGTTATTGTATTATTTAAATAATAGACTACTTGTGTCAAATATTTGCTCCATGACGTATGGTCCTGATTGCAATGTACCCTAAGAATACGTCCAATTTCTCTATTATATCTGTTCACAGGATTACTTTGAGGGTGATAAAATATTGTTAATATTTGGTGTATATTATTATTTTGAAGGAACTCCTGCCACTTCTTTGATATAAATGCTGGACCATTATCTGTTAATATTTTACTAGGCAATCCATAATGTTTAATAAACACCAGAAGATTCTTTATTACTTCAGTTGTAGTAGCTTGTCTTAAGGCATATAACATTACAAACTTGCTAGCAACATCGACAATAGAGAGAATATATGAATAACCATCTGATTTTGGTAACTTGCCAATTATGTCTAATGAAATCATGTCTAACGGATATTTTATTTTGATAGCTAGTTCAGTTCGATGAATTCCTCGTAAATCTGGCTTTGTTTCAACAGAAACATCACAATCATTCACATACTGTTTGACTTGCCGTTTCATATCCTTCCAATACAAATGCTTATACAGTTAAGTAATACACCTCAATTTCAGACTTATTTTTGCTGCCCATAATTAATATAGAGGATGGCACTTCGCTAGTTATATACAGGAAATACAATTTTGACGTATGTGCTTGTAAACACTGCTATAACGCTAATTAACAAACAAGACGAATTGAACACGATTACTTTGCGTTTTCTGTTTTCGACAATAGTAGGTACAAGATTCCCTATTATCTTTTAAAAACTTTTTAGCTGTTTTTGTTCCTAACCTTTGTATTATCTTAAATAGGAAAAGGATACGTCAACTATCCAAAAAATTAGAGTTAAGAAATCTATTTATTCAGTCATAAAAGCAGTAGTGGGTCGTTACTGAAAACAGGGCTTCTTACTGAACCGAGGAGACATTTACTATTTGTGGAGCATTCAAACAGTACTACTCAGGACTTTGGAAGAGTGCTCTGAGGAAATGCATGAGTATTAAGCTTCCAATTCATAATACTTTTAAGAGTGTATTGATGTAGACCTGAACTTGTACAATAAATGAACTTTGATTTAAAATACATACTTACTTTCACCAGAAGAAGTTAATGACTCGGCGACTGTGTAAAATTTAAGATAATAATTTATGCATTATGAAATTATTCTACCAAAGTATTATGAAACGATGATTTGATCACGTGGTATGAATCGTAGAATTCCGTTGGTTTGTAAATTGAGTTCGTCTTGGCTGAAGCAGCCATTGTGATTCTTATCGATAAGGAATTGCCACTTTTGTGTTGACAAATATTTTCCTAGAATGTGTGGTGTTTAAGTATGTGTGTGAATTATTTAAAATCCTAGAGCATTAACAGTCGTTAAATTAATGAACGTTTGATATGATATATTCAAACTGTTTCGGTCTTTTCTCTTGAACTTAAAATTCTTATGTCATTGAAGCATCAAACCATGCGGTTGGTGACTGAAAGAAGTTTAATTATGACTTTGTATACTGAAATATAGTGTTATTCAAAGCAATCTACTTAACTGAGCAAAACGTGTACGAAAAAATCGTTAACGTCAAACACAGTTTTTCTGTCGCCACTTTAAGTAGAAAACAAAAATCATTACTTGTTACTTTCTTGTTTTTTTATTATGTTGTTATTTATTGTTCTTCATATGTTCAAAGCACTTTATTAATTTCACCAAGTTGGTTATTAATTTATTACTGCAAATTACGACGCCTACTTTTCTTCCTAAAGGAAGTTTGTGATCGTCATATACTAGCGCCTTAGTGGCGAAAGTACAAACTAATCTGAAGGCGCTTGTTTTTTGATGAAATCTGATTATGAGGATATCTCCATAGAAATCATAGCGAGGTAAGTTAGTTTAATATTTCATATTTTATACTCTTGTCTGACAATTTTTGCTTTTATAAATAATAAGATCATTAACATGGCAGTTGACCACTAATCAGTGAGCAATAAAAGCGTATATTAAAGTAAGCTACTGACATATAAAAGGTTCGTTTGATTACTTTTCAATTTTTGCTCAATGGAGAGTTTTCTATGCTTTTCCTACAAAGTTGTTAAAATGAGTAGCGTTGTTTTTTACACTCACCAATTCAACTCTATATGATATATATATATATATATATATATATATATAAATTGACTGACAGAAACTAAAACATAAGAAATATCTGCGCTAACTTTTAACAGCCATTTGACCAGCAACATCATGTTCAATAACAATGAGCATTATAGGAATTGGATTGAACTGTATTTTCGGTCTTTATACATCTTTGACTAAGGCCAGGACAGAGTAATGACAAGAATGAAGGAAGAAAATCGACCAAGGCCTGGTTTGATGCTACAATCCCGGTATTTGACTAACTAAACACTTTGGATGAACTTCAGTTGACTTGCCACTGAGTTCGAACCTAGAACCTTCCGAAGGTTAAGTCAACAATCTACGGACAGAGCTTTGGGCCTTCGGTGAACATTGCAAGAGGTGTGAAAATAATTGCAACATTCCTTTGAAAGCGTACAGAAAGTGTGAGGAAAGAGCTCCTCTTGTTTAGACCTCAGCAATGGAAAAGAAGTAAAAATGATTTGGTGCTGATTTCAAGAGAAGGCTGAGTAAAGTTAGAAAACAAAAGCATTACAGTAGAGAAGAGTCACACACTAAATCTAAGTAATCTAATTCAACTTCAGAGATACTACAAATAGAGTTATGTTGAAATCAGAACTTTCATTCTGCAGTACCTACAAAAGTTGTACACTCAGAATCTACGAAAATGGTTGATCATGCCACGCGAGTCACAATCTTTTTGCAAAAAAATCTCCTGTTGCTCAATGGGAAGTTATTTTGTTACCCATTCTCTGAATTTGAAAGTAAACAACAACGTTTTAATATTGTAATACTGTCTAAGTATGCCTTAAGATGATTGCTTCGACGATCTTTGTGAAAGTTCATATTGCAGAGTTGAAACAACGTATATTAAGGGATACTTACCATATAGATTGTTTTTTCAACTAACTTCTCTTTAGGTATATCCATCCGTGACATATTAAGATCTCCAGAAGTGTCTTGTACACAGGGCACCAATGAAGTATCAGTTACAACATCTGGGTCATTTACTTTAACTCTTGCAGTATTAGAAAAATGTGAAATTTCACGCACTTTTTGTACTGATTCCGCCATCGTTTCTCGTACAATAGTTTCAATGTCAGATATACAGTACCTGAAATAAAAAACACATTACGAATCGTGCAAAATCTACCTTCATCTCATTTATTTCACCTTAAGAGACCATACACTATGCAGTTTACATGTCGAATAGGTTATTGAAAACCCTACAGGTCCGCGAAGCCAATAGGAGGCACTGAAGTAAAAGTTAGTGAAAAGTTGGTCATTGAAAAAGCAGTAACTTAATAGCGACGGATCAACAAGTTTGGTGTGATCTTATAAAGTGACTCAAACGGGGCTGAACATTTTGGAAAGTCTATTAAGGGAAATTGTTTTCATTCGTGTGCTTTTGATAGTTCTACAGAATTCGACAAAAACTGGAAGAATATAGAAAGCCTAGCCTCGTATAAGCAAATGGTCAGCAGCAAAGTGTTTCCACAATTAGAGACTGCTGAACTAAGGACGTGTTGTGTCACTGTCTGAGTACGATGAGACCATTCATATTAAAAAAGTCAGTGTGTGTACCTTTAATCTACTTTAAGAGCTAAAAATATATTATTTTTACATAAATAAATACAGTAATATATTTTTTTCATCATGTTAAATACGTAACATCAAGCGTACTTACTGATCACTGAAAATATTTTATACCTAAGATGGTAAATTAAGGTATAGAAAAGGTTCTAGATAAGAATTTAAAGACTTCACAGATACTTCAAAAACACAATAACAGGGTGGCAACATTTCGCCGAAGGCGTGTTCACACAACATGAGAGAAAACGTATAGTGAGGACTGGCGCTAGGGAGCGGCCATTTTGCCAACTGAAGCCAGGTAACAGAGTGGCCAGGTTATGGAGGCGGGAAAATAACTAAAGGGGTTGGAGAGAACACCAAATAGAGAAGAAAGTATGGATAGAACAAGGAGTCAGGGAGAGTCTTCCTAATGGAATAGGAAGCTAAAGAATCAGCGGGGAAGAGGATAATAATAATAATAATAATAAAGAAGAAGAAGGCAATGCCTATAATTTAAACAAGATTATGCTAAAATCATTGAGCATAATTTGCAATTTATTTTATTTTTACTCTTTCCCAAACAAGATCCAATCTCAACTGAAAATTCCACACAATGCACTTCACAACAGCTCACATGCCCATAGTGTTCAGGAAGAACGGAGCATGTTCAACTTTTAATTGCATTTTTTAATGCATGGAACAGATTACATTTTCTTCAGGTAAACATCAGAAAAAACAAATAACATTACTTCACGTCATGATATGCAGTTACAGTGCTTGTCTTGGGAACTATTGATAGCCACTCTCTTGGTAAAACTAAAATCTGCTAGCCTTGGCATTCGCTTGGAACTCATTCTGTAGGAAAACGGAGGTTTGATAAGGATAATGGGTGTTCTACCCGAATGCAGGTGCTGACCCGAAAGTCCCTGGGTAAAGTGAACCGATGGTGCTTTTCCACTACCTTCCATTGGATGAAAATGAAGACGTCCTAAGGACGGACCTACCGGTTAATGTGGGCTCCGAACCACTTGCGTCCCCACTGGGAACTGAACATGGGACTCCTTAATTACAAGGCAGCGAGTGTTACCACTCATCCACAGGGAACCAAGAATGTTTAAGAATAGATAATAGGTTTCATTTATTAATCCCTAAACCTTCTTGCTTGAGAATAGATTCTACGTCAATCCGAAATCTAGGTGATTTTAATTGCACCAAGCCATGACCAGAAAACTGATTTTCTCAACTGCGAAAAATCTGATTAGGTGAACCTGTGAGTGTTACGTGTGATATCTACAACTAACTTATACAAGCAAAACGACTACAAGTTAAATTTCAAGTGAACTCTGATAGCTAAACAGTACGAACGTGTATTAATACATACCCACACTACAATGTGCATAGAATAAGTTAAAGCCTGCATAGTTAGATTTCAGAAAACTAACATGTTCCAAGACAACCGGTTGAATAATCTACTTTAGTGTGGCTGAGGTCATTAACTTGAGTTGCAACTAAATGGTTGGTAATAACATACACACAACTTGTTACGTTCTGCTAAAGATAAAAGACAAGAAACAAACCCTTCAGTTTTCCTCGCTAGCTCCCGAAATTCGTTCTCGGTAATGCAAGTCAAAGTGCCTTCTAGATGGAGCTTGAATAGCAAGTACCTTGCTTCCTTATCTGTTACTGGAATGTAAAATTTTCTCTCAAAACTTGCAAGCACATCAAAGTAAAATGTCGGTGGCCAATTTGTTGCTCCTACTACTAAAACTCCTTCACACTCTCTTCCTTCACCTGGAGTTAAGAAAAAAAGATCTTAATATTAAGAACAAAATGTAGTACCAGTGGAATTCGGCCAAGGGTAAATTCTAATACTTTAAAATATATTCTTTGCTACTTACTAAATTTCCTTTTTTAGATTATATGAATTGATCAAGATCTTTAGAACAAAGATAAAGTTTGGGCTAACGAGTAAACTCTGATATACGTACCTTTACTGTTAGGACAAGTGAGATTCTGTTGACTTACAGAATCGTATACAATATCACTGCGCACATCGTGTATTAGAACCAAACTACATACGCAATCCTTTAAAATTCTGTTTTAGAGCTCTAAATTTATGTCGGCCTTAAACAATCATCAACTGACGCTCAAACTAGGAACAAACAAAAAGGTTATGCTGCCCTCTTGAAGATTATGTATCCATCGTAGCTAGATCCTTGATGTTAGTAACGTGTTTACCAGGTCCTATATTATTAACTTTGTGACCAATAAAATTCTTAAGAAAAGTTTGCCATTCTTTCATTTAAAATATCCTCGTTCTCATTGAGTTATGATTACCTGATAAGCATATTAAAGGTCTCATGTACGTAAGGTACCTGTTTGTGCCTTTGATCTATGAAAAACGTGAATTTATAATTTCATGGCAGGTATGCATGATATGTTTAGAAAGTTCGAAAGCTAGATCTGAAGCTTTTAACTCGTTATGTACATTCTGTTTACATATGTTTTTAAAATCTCATATTCCATATACGTGGTATCAGGCGCTCGTAGTGTCAAAACCTCGAAGATCGGTCACTGTTTTAAGCAAATTTTGATTCTTTGATACTTTTGAAATCTTATCTACTGAGGTAATTTCATCTATCTACACAATTTCAGTTACCTACTTTGTTTCTGATCTAAATTTCTGATGATGATGATTCGAATCCAACGAAATTACAAAACGATCTTTCAGGGTACAACATATGTAGTAACTAGTAAGTACATGTTTTAACCTTATATGTCTTCTCATGTATATCCGATACACCGAGAAGCCTATTGCCGGCCTGAATCTCTCAAGCTGTGGTTTTAAAAGCACTGGCCGCGCTGCTGCAAACTTGGTTTGTTACATGTTTTTATTTACTAGACATGGCAACAAAGGAATATTTTCTACTGCATTAGACCAACAGCAGCAGTGTTGTCAGGTGGAAGGAAATTTCCCAGAAAAAGGGAAAATCTGGGCCATATGAAGGGTGAAAGGAAAATAAAAGACAAAAGATCGGGAAATCCTGTTGAATCTTTTTCAGCACTTTTTGTCCTAATTTACAGAAAATTTAAAAGTAATCTTAGCAGGTGGGAAAAGTCTCAGCATTTTCAGGAAAATATTGCGTCGGGAACCTGACAACAGTGAGCAGCAGCAATGACAGTGGTGCTGTCTTCTGCATTTCATGTTCCTATTCCACGATTGGAGAGAGATGATTCTCCGACACGACTTTAGAGCCATTTCAACGTAACCGGTTGCCGAAGAGTCTATTCCTTCAGATAAACAAAAGTGCTATTCAAAAGATGTCACAAAATACATATCGATATTGTACACACAACTTGTCATTATCTAGAAATTCTAAAGAATTAAAAACAACCAAAACACGATCATACAAACTGTATTTATAATATTTAACTTGGTCCAACCAAGTTTCATCAAATGTCTAAAAGACAAAGGTTAAAATTAAGCTTAGGAGTATCAGTGATAGAAGTTATTGGTACGTTAAGGGTAGAATTTGATATTTCGAAGTTGTAAGGTCAGTTCAGATGTTTTATTTATTATCAAATTGCGAAATATTCTTTCCTTATTCTCATGCTTGGAGAAGATATTTAGGTAGGTAGTTATTCATAAAAGGGTTTGCTCGGAGTGCTAGATGAAAGCATTTTGAAAACACCATAAGCATAATAGTCTGAAACACTGTAATAAAATCGAGTAAAGTAAAAGATGCATATAATAGTTTCTCTTGTACGCTGAGAATTACCTTACCAAAAATTACTTTCCACTGAAATTTGTTACGCTTAAAAATGAACAAAGAAAACCATGGATAACGAAAAATTTATTGATATCTAGTAACGAACTCAAGAATCTGCACCGGCAATCTTTAAATAATGAATCTTCTAAGAAATACTACAAGCTTTTTATTTTTAAGAAAAAAAAACCTTATGTGAAAGTGGCTAAGAAATTGTATTACAATAAGATCTTATACTCTCTAAAGAAGAAAGAACAAAATAATGTGGGATATAATTACAAAGGAAACCAACAATTCTAAAAGTAAACAAAGAGAAGAACATTACATTGAAAATTAGTGAAACCTGTGTTCCACAAATATTCAGTCAAGTTTGCTCTTATTTAAATCATTATTTCGTAGATGTAAGTAGTAATCCAAATGACCACAATACAAATCCTAGAACCCTTCACAATATTTCCTATTATTCCACGTTTATAGCTTCTTGTTCGCCTTTAGAAGTAGAATTGTGTGTTGCTAAGTCAAAGAATACCAATTCTACTGGTATTGATAATATTCCGCTATTATTATCTAACAAGAATATTCATCTTTTGAAATAGCTACTCTCCGAACGAATCAACTTGTCTTTTCAACACGGTTAATTTCCTGATGCTTTAAAAGTTGCTAAAGTTATGCCAATGGCCGTTAAAAGACGATCGCCAAAAGGTAACAAATTATAGGTAACCAATGCCTTCTAAAATATTTTTGAACTTGTAATGAAAAAAACATTTCATTAGATTATCTGAACAAACATAATCTCCTAAACACTCATCCACATGGCTGTAGGAAGAAACGTAATAATACCACTGGTATTTATGACCTACTACAATTTGTATATAATAATTTGGAGAATAATATATCTATTTGTTGCGTTCCCGTGGATCTATCCAAGGCATTTGATATGGTTGATCAAACAATTTTACTAGGAAAACTGCTAGCCATTATAATCCGAGATACGTTGCTAAATTGGTTCTAGTCTTTATTTACTTAACAGAGAGCAGTATGGGGAACTAGAACATATAAAGAATGGGAAGATAAATAGTTAAATTTTTAATACACTCGAATTGAGGTGTTCTCCTGAAACGCTCTGCACATCTTGCTATGACGTTCCATTTGTTTATGACGTAATCTCTCGGAGTGAGATATTGATGCAGTTAATTTTGTTCTTCTTCTGTTAATTTTTCTTCTGGCACATTCTGCGATTAATTATTTTTGTCTATTTCTTCTCTAATTTTTATTGGATGATTCCAATGTTTTTCTGGGCGAATAAAAAGCTTACTTTTTCGCGCCTATTCTCTGTAGCTGTTTTTAATGTGTTTTCAGATAATATATTTTGTTTAAACTTTCTGTTTTCTACTTCTGTAATCGAGCTATGTCGTTGTCTGAATAGTGATATTTCCAATCGTTCGTTGAAGTTTCAATTGTGATTTTGTTCTCCTTTGAACTAGGCAGATAGAAGTAATTGTCTTTTTCTCGATAGATGGCAAGTATGTATTGTTCTAGATGGTATGAAGTATTGAAGAGAGTTGTGAATGAAAAATTATTTTTAATGTCTGAAAAGGAGGCAGGTAACGCCTCTTATCAGCTTGAATCATAACAAGATTATGGAAAACAACAGATATTCAGGTATGCTGTATTTATCTGATTATTAAGGGAGTCCACGGATGGTAGATGGTGACCTGGTTTGTTATATATTGGATTTCTGAAAGCAGCCGACGAGGGTTGAAGTGGCTAGGATTTTGATACCTAACGTCGGTCAAGACTCCGATCGGATTTTTTTGTCATCTGAGAACTTCGAGTGTGTGAAATTTTTATGAATTAAAAACTCAAATTTTTCCTTTTCTCTACTCATTATAATAAATTATAGTTAATTGGTTGAAATTATTCCTTATACATTGATTAAATGAAGGGATATATTTCTAGAATGGAGGGCTAAGTTTCCCATACAAGGGTACACCGTGTTTCCTACCTCGCCTCCATGTGATGATGTGGGTTGTGACATATCTTCTCCGTGTGTGACATAATGAAATTTACGATTAACATTTGGCGGAAATGGAGATTACTATTTAGGCAGAAATGTTTTACAATAAAATAAATATGCAATATGCGCTTAACGTCCTGCAGTTATCCGAAATGTCAGAATTAAGATGTGAAATCTTTCAGCACTCTGGTTACAATCCTCAAGTATTCAAGAATTTGCTTTGCAACATGTTTTATTTTCTTCCTTCTTGCTGATCATCGTAAGTGCTGGGCTTGGTAGTTGCCTAATCTAGCATGCTTGATTTTGTAACAACGCATGCTATTTGATGACTTAAATAAACTAACCTAACCTGAAATTAACTAGTTTAAATGATGTTTACATCATCGAAATTTATGTGTCAGGTTAGATTCTTTCTCTATTGGGAAAGGTGTATCTGTTACGTTAAAAATGTCAATGCTCTTTTAAGAAATTTGCCTAGAACTAAAGTTTGTTTTCTTTTAACTGTTTCGATTTTCTGTATTTATAAATTTGTTCTTCTGCCTTTTTCATTACGTATTTACTTCAGTACCTATTTTATTGTTCAAACTAAGGAAATAAAAGTTCCTGTTTGTATTTTGCTATGGCACTATGGAACGAATTTGGCTTTAAGTAACCCACTCTGAAATTAACTCTAAATTATTTTTATTACTCACTAGTTTACGCATGAACCTCACTTAGTTTAAGAATACATGTGCACTTACATTTTTCGGTTGCACAGGGAGTAAAATGTAATGTTATGGTTAAATATGTGTACTCTGTTTTCCAAGGTTTCTGGTCTGTTTTACTGCCTTTTCTTTAGTAAAATCTTTCATGAATCTTTGTGTGCAATGTGAATTCTTAAAACTGAAACGTAGAGCTGTGTTATAAGCACTATTATTATTCTGCGTACTTAATTTAATTTTACATGTAGTAATGTGTGCTTCAACTTATTTGTATTATTCGGAGATGGCTTTTTAAGTAATAAATTTTATGTCAAAAATACAATAATTGCTGGGACAGTAATTTATGAAATACCCGAAAAATATGATTCTTAATAGTTTAGTTAAAGCTATGATGGTTTATCGTGATTAGTTACTCCGAAATTGGACCTGACGGTAGCGCTGATGAAATCCATATCCTTAAGTTCACCCATACATTGCTAATAGTTTCTAAGTTATGAGTTTCTTTCTCTTTTTTATTGCGATATGGTGTAAAATTTTTAAATTACTTCGTTTAAGTCTAAATTATTGAATATTCGCGGCAGGCGTTACACATCTGTGCAGGCACCAGTAACAGAAGCATGGAGAAAGCTGTCAAACATCGTCTGGTGCAACGGTAGTTAAGGTTTTTCGGTTGATTTGCGGAATGTGAGTTTAGGTAGGGCCCGACGCACAAAGAATCGTCAAAGATGAACGAATTCTGATGTTAAAAATTAATAATGCATATTCGGATTCATAGACCTCGGAAGTGGAACCGATGATAGAGAATTCCGATTTCTGAGTTCGGGTAGTAAAACTAGTGTTTCATCCTGACTCCTAGCCGCTTCGTCTTTGAGTGTATCCAAGCTGGATGCTCGTCGGGAAATAGTAGTGGGGAAAGTGTGTCAAAAAGGTTGGTAATAGGTCCGCACTGCTGGTGAAAGTTCAGCTGGAGGTTGGTTGAAAGTCATCCTGAGTCATTGTCAGATTACTGATGTCACGTCAAAGTAATTGCGTTCTGGTGTTCAGTGCTGCGTTGAAGTACTTCTTTGTATACCAGCTTTACCTGCGTAAGTCCTCGATGTAAGCAACAGAGTTCCGCTTTTGAACTTTTGCAGTGAGAAGATGTGCGGAGAGACTTTTTTTATTTACTACCTAGGTTTAATGGAGTATGTTTACATTGCTGATGTAGTCGACTTATAACACATGCTTATGCCATATTTTCCGCTTTCTCTCTCTCTTTCTTACCTCCATCCTTTTTCTGTGTCTTTTCCTGCCAGTTTTCTTCTACCTTTAGCTAGCCCACCTACCTCCTATATGAAATATTTTTTAACAAAATTTTTATCTCGGGACACTTTGGCTTTCTGCTTAGGGTGTAGTCAAGGACTCTCGTTCGGTTTAAATCCTAGATGACCTGAGTTGACCTTGTTGATCATTACTACTTTTCCTCTCTTCTCTCCTTTGACATACACCTTTGGCTTTTCTCGTTTGATAATGTTTACGATTTCTCTCGAAACGTCGATATCTTGCTCTTGAATCTGGCCAGCTGGAATAACCAGTGGTACAGTGCGCCTCGTTTGTGCGTTATATTGTGGCATCGCTGACCCAGATTTTGAGTTTGGAAAGAGCTGTGCTGTTTGCCGGGCAGGGTGTTACACTTCAAGGTAGCATACTTAGACCGCTATTATTCCTAGTATATGTCAAGGACTTTATAATTTTTGTACTCACTGGCAGAACAATTCTATTTCATGATGATACAAATATTGCCGAAGCAAATTCAGATTTAAGCATCATAACTAAGGACAAAAAAACAAGGAAATGTAAATAAATCAAGTTGCATGTTATTTTCTAATAAAAAATCTCTATATATAAAGATGAATGTTAGTGTGTTTGTCCTGTGATCACGCCCAAACGGCTTGACCGATTGCAATGATTTTACGCACATGATCAGATAATGGACCCGTTTGGGATTTTATCATATTTTTGTTAATCGTAAGTGACTGTGTCGCGAACTAATTAATAAAAACAGTAATATCATTGTTTATAACTATGAAATAAATACATTGTTTCCATTTTAAAGTTAAAACAAGAATCAGAAATAAATAACTTTAATGTTTTTAAGCATTGTAGTAGTTTTTGCAGTAGCATTAGTAATAGTTTTTGTTGTTAGTAGTTGTAGTAGTAGTAGTCGCAATTGTAGTACTAGTAGTGGTCGTGGTGGTGATGGTGGTGGAGTTGTTGCCAACATATTTTATTCACCCCGCACCAACGGGCGGGTACTTTAGCTAGTATAAGGATAAATTTGGATCAAT
>JAGDQP010026010.1:0-26346 GCA_022664845.1 Lepisma saccharinum
CCAATTGCTGTTGAGTTTGAGTTGGGTCATCCTCCAATAACACCTGCAATTGCTCGTTTTCGCACTTTTGTGGTCTACCAGAGCGCGCACTGTCTTTCACATTGAAATCACCACTTTTAAATAGTCAAAACCATGTCTGACATGTTCTAATCGATGGAGCGTGTTCACCATATGTTTCTACCAGCACAAGATGACTTTCAACAGCCTTTTTCTTTTGATTAAATAAGAAAAGCAATGCGTGCCGTAAATGTTCTTTTTCAGGCACAAAGTTCGACATGATCACTGAACGATAAAACAAAGACGCTAGTGTTTGGCGGACTCAACTTGTGTGTGTTTGTAGTTTAATGTCAGACGAACAAAATGACGTATGTGTCAAATGAATACGCTGCGTACTTTTCGCTGGCGCCATCTCTTAGGAAAACCAGAAACTACTTATGCATACAGCTGGTATGTGTGGAAAAGGTAAGTTTTATACTTTGAAGCTTTTGGTGTTTGCCCTATGTTTTTTTTTTTTTTTCAAAAATATAAAAGTTGTTATATAAGTTATAGTCTCTACTCTTTTGAGTCTACTGATATACAGCTTTATTTATTTTAGTGCGATGCGAATGCTGAGGAGAGAGAGAAATAAAAATTTCCGGCGTTCGACGCAACTTCCCAGTCACCATCAGCAATGTGACTTAAATAGACTTAAGACGTAAATAGTTCATTATGTAATTTGGGAGTGAAGTAGATATAATGGGTTTACATCTACTACAAGATGTGAAGTAGATAATTAGGTTTACCAAGTAGATAATTAGGTTTTTATATATACATACTGACTGACTGACATAATCTCTAGATCTTTACAAGAAAGGATAATAGATAATTGGTGAATAAAGTACCACAAAACAGTATAGCAAACTACAGATAGTAAGTATAGTAAGTATACTTCCACAACCAAATAGGAAGGTGGCCTTCAGGTCTTTACCTTTCCAACGTATTTTCCTCTTCCCTCCCCTCTTTTGATTCACGCTACAAGCCAGTTACATTTTTCTACAGTGTGTCCATATACTACATTAATACTTAGTCTCCTGACTACTTGCCTGTTGTTTATATGCTGCATGCCATTTGTTCCTAAATTACTGTATAAATAGCAAGCATGCTAATCGTGTGATACACTGCTACATATCGTTTTACCCTTGTCTTTGTGATCATTTTTTACGAAAGGGCTTATTAAGCATTACAACTGGCCACAGTAGCAGCCAGGCCAGGCCCTTAACTTTTCATGGTATTTTCCTTCCCCTTTTTACTCACTTCTTGGTTCAGAATACAGCCCAATGACATTTGCCTACAGCTTGTCCATACACCTGACTAATGTTTAGTCTTCTGAGTACTTGCCTCTTGTTTTTATGCTGTATGCCATTTCCCCCTAATTACTGTTTAATTAGCACGTACGCCGATTGTGTGATACAGCGATATTGTTTTACCATGTCTTTGCAATCATTTATTCTCTATTTGCACTTTTGGTATACCCCCGTATCAGTGGCGGTCGGTGCCTTGGGTTCAATGGTTCACTGAACCATTATGTATTTGAGAGCAGTAATAATAAAATTAATTCACTAAACACTACAATTTGTTAATGTAAAGATTGTTCCTATTATAGAAGTGCTGCCCAGTATTACGTGAAAAATTGTCACTTTCTTTTTAGTCTATGGAACGTCTTCTACAGTGTATAAGTCTATTGTTGTTTTTCATTTCCGCTCTGGCTTTTCGCCGTACTCAAAAATGAACCTGATGCATGCAGTTGAACAGACTTCTTCGGGGAGGTGAAGAGAGGCGGCATGGTCTCTTCTGTGCTGGAAGGGAGCAACGGGGAAGTAAGATCTCGCTGCGCAGCTTGGCAGCTCAGGCGAGCACAACTACTTCGGTTTCCTGTTCGGATATCTTCGGAGATAGTTCACTCATGCAGCAGAGTTAGTTTGGTGACGCCAAGCACAATCGAAATTAAATGGACGCAGCTAAAGAGACAAATACGTCCTTATTTTAACTTAAGAAATATATTTAATATTATATATATAAAATATTTTTCTTTTCTTTAGTATATAGAATAGGCATGCATCTTGTGTGTTGTTGAGTAAAGTCACGACACACTCTAGTGTAGAATCTCGCCGTGGTAAAGTAGAGTGAGATTATCATTTTGAAGATACAGTGCAAAATGATATGCGCGTATGTATTGTGCATTTGCTTCCTGTAGAAATAGTCATAAAGACAGGATTCGGAACTATGCTGGAAATACAAATAGAAGCAATTTCATAAATACTTTTTTTTTTGTTTGTTTAGAATGAGGGTATCTTGACGAGAAAATCTGCCTTTTAAAAAAGGCGTTATTTAGCTAATCAGTAAACATGCCTTTCCTCAGGATTTTCAGTTTGCGGGGTGTAAAGTGAATTTGGGAGGGTGTAACTTTGTAAGTGAAATTTTGTGCGGTTTCTATCGAATTTTCACATAATTTTTTTTAAACTGGGGTGCTGTCAAGACTTTGGGGGTAAACATCCTCCACAGGGGGGTCTGGCAGAATTACTGTGTAAATATGTTAACGTGAAGTACCCGGTTACTTACATCCAGTCATGTAATACAAGAATTTTCGCAATGTACACCAGCGACTCTTTTAGTTTATGAATCTTTTATAAACGGAGACCACACTGCAAAAAATGGCTGTGTTAATTCAATATTTTCGGTGTCCCAGGGCGACATCGCTTTTCTCTTGTGTTAAATCGACTGAAGAAACGGTGTTGATCTTGGTAAGGTATATTTAGCTGCGTCCATTTAATTTCGATTGTGCTTCGCGTCACCAAACTAACTCTGCTGCATGAGTGAAGATATCCAAACAGAAAACCGAAGTAGTTGTGCTCACCTGAGCTGCCAAGCTGCGCAGCGAGATCTTACTTCCCCGTTGCTCCCTTCCAGCACAGAAGAGACCATGCCGCCTCTCTTCACCTCCCCGAAGAAGTCTGTTCAACTGCATGCATCAGGTTCATTTTTGAGTACGGTGAAAAGCCAGAGCGGAAATGAAAAACAACAATATACTTGTACACTGTAAAAGACGTTCCATAGAAGCGAATGAAAAGACCAGTAATTATGTGGCTGGAAAGAACATTAAAGAAGTAATATCTACACTGACATTAGGAGAGAACGATTTCATTATGCGATGCACAAGACAGCTTAACAACCGGAGGCTTAGAAAATGCTCCATATTTTGGAAAAAAAGAAATGAAAGGATATGTACTGTATCCTAGGACAAAGTTGTGCTGATAATTAAACCGTCATGGTATTTGTCTGGTGAAACTCTGGATACGCTCAGTACGGAAAGTCATGTGGCTCCTAAAGTTACTTATTGCGTATGTAACCGACTTTTTGACTTCGTTGTCGATTTCCTCAAACGTCCCTGACAGTCACGTCAGTTCCATATAGACGTAGTCGCACTTCTTTGATGGTATTTCTTCGATCCGTACGTTGTGTGTGTGTGTATTCCAAATTTCGGATAAACGTTTGTTACTGCAGTCATGAACTTCCCTGTTCCATACGGTACAGTGCTTGTTCGTTCGTTCCCTGAGATCCATCCGAATCATTAGTTTACGACCTCTGGACTTTTCTTTAAAATTATTCGCTGGAGGTTTCCTAGTGCAGGAATAAATGTTCGTACGTTTGTCTCAACTACCGCAAACGTGGGTTTGTTCGCACCTTTCCAGCTTTCGTTGATGTCTAGCGCAAATGGGGAAACACATACATTATCCTGGATGGAGGGCGACCATTGGGAAGACCATGCCATCTTCGACACATACGTGTGTGTATGTGTAATCCACAGCGCGGATAATCTTACCCAGGCCTGTTTGTTACTGTGGTGATCAACTTCTTTTTACTTATTTTTACGGTCTGTGGTTTCTTTTTACACGAGTACGCACCGACGTCCCGGCCACGCAACGACTCAAATTACGTGTACATTATTATTATTCCTCCACGGGCTAGTGGTTCGGGCCGTACTTTTGTGGGCTACGAGGCAAGTTCGACCTTCCTGCATTCTCCGGAAAAGCCAAATGTACTCTGTGCGATTCCTACATTTAGACATCTGGGCTGCATAGGGGACGGTGGTGGACCAGGTGTCTGTTTACGGTACCATCCCGGCATTTGCCTGGTGTGACTGCAAACACACACCTTCTGTTAGGTTGGTGGCTCGTGAATATCGAACGCAGATATACTTTGATCTTATTCACAGCTACATGTCATTAGTGCTGTACTACCACACCACAATTACATACGTCTTACCTACATGCATCCTATCCCGTTCGGATGTTGCTAGTGACCTCTGTCTGACTTTCTCTTCGATATATTTTTTTCTATAGGCGGACGCCTGTCATCTGATTCCATACGTTGGATTTCCATTATCAAGTGATATTGATTGGAATTTTTTCCCCTGGTCTTTGTTATATCCCGGATTCACCAACCTTCGTTGGGTTTCATAATATCTTCAACCAATTTCACGCCTCGCTACTCGTTCCACTGATCCAGTCTGGCTCATTCATTATTCATTACTTATGTACAATTCCTCCTTTCCCTGACGGTTCCTGAGTATATCAAACATATCTTTTCAACATTTCATTTTCATTTCTTTCGAAAGAATTCTCTTAACTCTTCTGTTCCAGTACATTACCTCTATCAGAGATTTTCAAGTCGTTTGTCCCATCAAATTTATATCTTCTGTCTTGGTATCTCACGGACCGACTCATTCCAAACCTATTAAGCCGCAAAGCTTTTGATACGTCTTTCTCGACCCCCACTTCTCCCACCCTCCTCTCGTACTTCTCCGTATACTAGGGAGCCAAATTACTCGTAACTCAACCCTTTTCTCTCTTATCATCTAACAACACCTTTGTCTGCGTTTGATCTGTGATGACACATGTAACAGAACCCCCGTAGCCCGCTCTACGTTTCTCCAACATTTTCCCAGCATAATGTTACATAGGGGTACCCAAATGGCGTTCAACTACTACTCTAATCCCTCTTCGTCCGTTCGAGATAATGTCCGTGTTTATTTGTAGCAAACAACAAAATATGTGTCATTCATAATACGAAGTTACGTCATAAATATTCATCTGTATGTTTATTATGTGTTGATCAATTTGAGTGCGTATTTAACGAAATGATAAGGAAATAGCTTTTCGCAGCACGTTTTGGACTGCTGGTTGTCGCTAGGTATTTATAGAAGTTTCTGGGATAATTATTTGCAACGGAATAAGTGGTTCAATGCCTGGTGGAAGCTGCAGGCCATAACGTATTATTCGTGTTTTTTAAAATTATATTTCTCTTTGGGCACTAGATCCGCAAAAGGATTAACTTTCGTTATACTAATTCCCTACTACTTCTGCCATCTGATGGCTGTTCAATTTCTTGGAGGTTATCTCCATACCTATATTGTAGATTCGTTGCATAACCTTCGTTGATGTTAATTCCTCAGGATTTCACAATCTAAATGCATCCATACAATGAGAGCAGCCATTATGTATACTTGCGCACTTCTTTAAGAGCCTTCCGCTGCTCTCACATCTCGATGAAAATACCCCCAGTTGACAAAACATTTAAGGATCGATAGTTTATGGCACAATTGCTAAAATCATTTTTAAAACGTCTTAAACAAGGACTTGTTCAAGAATTATTTGATCGTCTCCAAAGGCCTTAAGATAGTGTGGAATGATGCCACGATTTTGATTTAAGACCTTCAATAGCCAGGTGGCTTTGGCTCAGGACTGTTGAATGATGAGTGAATTAGTGAAATTAAGAAAGTGGGAGGAAAGGAGAGCTCCGAGAATCAACCACACACACACGGTGTTTGTCCATGTCCACCACAAAACCCACATGAAGCGAGCCGGGATCGAACCAGGGACCTCACATACCATAGATGAGTGCTCCTACCACTGACTCATCGCGCGCGTGTGTGTGTGTGTTTTATTAATCAACCCCCAAGTTTTTCAAATAAAATGTTGCAGCCCCCGGATATTTTATCCTGGCTCCGTCCCTGCTTGACCCATCTAAAGGGCACTTCCTAATCCCCTACCATAGGAAGTACATTACGCTAATGTAAGTAGTTCCCTCTTCTATGCCACCCTTTCTGCTTTATAGTACATTAATTCGAATCCGAAGTCTTCATTTTCCAATACTCACGAACTCCATATCCTTTAACCATATGATTTCTTCTGCAAATTTTACCTTTTAGTTGAACCACCTATGGAACTTAAATAATAGCATCTGAATTATCATTACCACGAATAATATTTCTTCCATAAAATGTAATTTAAATGTCGCTCAGAGGAATATAGGAACACTACACAAACGATAGAAAAAATTATGTTCATACATTGTATGTTATGTATGTACCGTATATTCTCTCATATGTCAGAGATAAACATATCAGTTCAATGATTTATGATATACTGACAGGTTATTTACTAAATTATATTGTATTTTACATGTCGTTTGATACTCATGTACTACTAAAACAATCGATCCTGACCACAAATCCACCCTCGCTCACTCGGAAAAACTGTATTTTTCGTAAATAGTACCCGTGGGACCTGCCTTTGAGATGTAAAATAAACCGTTTCCTAGAATCCCAAGACAAAAACAGTGAAAACTGAAATGTAGCAACAATTTTCACAGTATTGTTATATATAGTGGTCGATAGTGGAGAAACATCTATAAAATGCGTTTATAGTCTTAGCACTTAAGTTGTGAGATAAGGGTGGGGTAACAACAATTGTTATGAATATATGATATTTAACATTATAACATGAAATAATGCCTGACTCCCATTTGTACTATCTGCACCTCGCTGAAGTAATTGCCATGGGCTCGCAGGGACTCTGAGGCTGGACTTCTGGCCGTCTTAGGCCACTTTTGTCCTTTGAATTTTTGTTTTCTTTGTGAATACATGTTTATTTGGTATGCATCGGATTACTTTCCAGAACACAGGCACCGCCCCAATCGAACAAAAAGGAAAATACACCCAACCAAGGCAGAATATCAAGTTAGTAATAAATTACCTAAATTGTTCGACCGGTAATGTGAAACATGACTTCCCGAAAAAGCAACTATTATTAATTTAATTTTTAATAATTTAGAATATCAATTTAAATAATTGTAATGGATAGGAATTTGGATATTAGGGTAAAAGGTAGAAGCTTTTTCTTCTTGTTATTATTATTTGATCTGCATCTCCAGATTGTTACTACAGTACTTCGTATTCTCCAACATCCGTGGGAAGTGTATTTTAAATGAGAATTGTTTTTAAACTATCTTTGATCTTGGCAATCGACGTTTCCTTAACTATTTAAGTATGTTTTGGAATATTTTATGAAATTTCTTCTTGTGAATTCGGGTTTGAGCAGTCGTAATTTTTATTTCCTTTTTTGTGCTTTGCAAATGGTTCTTCTCCAATATAAATGTGTCCATCCATCGATCTAATAATGTTCAGATGGCATTGAAAGACTTCTTCAGAAGCCTTATTTATGGCGCTTTGAACTAGCTGAAAGTCCTGATTAAGTGTAATTGAAAAAACTGTTGACATCCATTTCAAGATGTTTTTTGTGTGTGTTTCTAAAATATCTTGCAATTTAGATTCCACTATTATGCTTTCTGTAGTCTCTAAGTTTATTAGATCTTGGTTTTCTTCTTGAATATTAGGAATATTATATGTGGAGTAACCAGTTCTATGTATCTTGTTGTAATTGAATGTATTATCCCTGATCGGTCTTAGCGGGCAAGTGGCCGCCGCCGTTCGGTGATCCTGTTTAGTACAAGTAGCACAACAGTCCTTCTTTGGAATGATCATACAATTATAACTTAAATGTGATTGTCCACATTTATAACAGTGTAGTTCATTTGTGCATATCTGACCCTTGTGGTATTGCATACATATGCCACATGGGAATGGATGAGCTACATTACGTGATTTCTCCACTTTGTATCTAGTGTGCCCTATTGTAATTCCATTCGTAATGAGGAAGCTTACTAACTTGGGATCCTTCGTAAACAATCTGGCCATAGGTACCGGTCCCTTGTCGTCTCTAATACGTGTGACTTCAGTAATAGGTAGTTTGTCCTTAATTAATTATTGCTTTAGTAATTTAACATCTACGTTTGTAGGCAGATTTCTTATTCCACATGTGAATGATGTAATAGTTCTCCTATATTGTGGTGAAGAGCCCTTCCTATCGAAAGCAAGAAAAGTAGCTTCATCTCCAAAGTCATCTCTTTTGAAGTATTTCAAAAATTTATTTTTACTTTCTATATTGTTAAAATGGGTTTTGATTTCTCCGAATCGCTCATTTGGAAAAACTACATAGTCTGTTTTGGTATTTTTTCTGATATCTCTCCCAATATAAAAGGGTTGGTGAGTTCCGGTTTCATTTTTTTTGCTAATGGCTACATATTTATTTGGTAAATTTGGTTTATTTAGATTTTCTGTATCTATCTGTGAAGCAGTGTAGTCATTCTTAGTGCTATTTGAATTCTGGGATTTGTCTGAAACGGAGTTTTTACTTTCTTGCTTACAATTTACTTCGCAGTTGAAGCCAAAAGCTTGATCTATAATGGATTTTAAGGTATGTTTGGAATAGGTCCTTATATCAGCTTATATCAGGCTTATATCCGCTTTTTGTCCAAAATCTGAATTAACAAAGGATTTAAAGAAAACATTTACATCTTCCTCATTTCTAGTTAAGAAAATTCTAATACCCTGTTTATCTGCAGTTCCTGTTGTAAGATGTGTACTAATATTCATTTTGCTCAATAAAAATGAATTAAAGGTTTTAGGATTCCATAGGAATTTATGGTGAACATTGTCTATGTTTATGGCATATATATTATCTGGAAAATAGGATAAACATTGTAATGTGGCAGGACTAAATAAGGGAGCCTTTTTTTCCCTTAAGGATTGGTTTTGCTGTAGACTAATTTTCTAATTGAGTTCCCTCTTCAGTGTCCTCCTCAAAATCTGTATTCACCTCTGAGACTTGTATAGAATTTTCACTTGCTATAGATATTGCATCCTTTTCATCTTTCTTCATCTCTTGAATTTGCTTATCTTAATTCTTTTGTGTGTGATTAATTCCTCCTCATGATGCTGTGAAGACATACTTCTGGTTTCTCTTTAGTTCCCTTCAGATTTACTTGCAGTGCTTATTCCTTTCTTATATCTCTTTTTTGAATTTCCACCCATGTTAGGAAACAATTTAAGGATGGGATGTGTAAGGAAGGAATTCTACAGGAATTATCTATAATTATTACCGTTGTAAAACTGTTCGAATTTCCCTATTTTAGAATGATCCTCAAAACGGCCTCTCAGAATTATTATTCTAGCTAAAGTGTCCGACCCGAATCTTTCTTAGATTTAATCGAACGTACCTATAGTTGAAATGGTGGATTTGATTTATTCAAATATTTAGATAACGTAGGTTGTGCCTTATGCCTTTTTAGGACTATACATTTGCTCTCATCAGAAGAACGCTTCACATATGTCTCTCTCCTTTGAGTCCCTACGCCGCTCTGGAACAATTGTGCCCCCTATCTGCACGGAGTTTTGCTCTGCATAAAAACAAACCCTAAATTATAGCAGATTGACATGTATTGTAAAGTATTGTTTTATTCCATCTTATGCTATAAATGTTAAGCCCGTGACAGGTATTAAGTAGTTCAGTTGATGTGAAATTCCTGAAAGCCAATTTTCCACGAACGTAATAAAATTGTGTTTTGATATACTCTTTCCCAGTGTGCGAATTAAACTTTTTAGCCAGGGAGGGATAAAACATAACATATGAGCTTCAACAGGCAAACTATGTATATATAATTTAAAGCCATATTCAATCCACTAGTGGATGAGGCTTCTTCCGAAGGGAGGAGTTGGTCTACTGCTCGCAAGCTGGCCAGATATGTTGGGTGAGGAGAGCCGAAGCTCTCAACTGTGATCGCCACTGTCTTTTATTCACAGCAGCTCCCCAATTGCGTCACGATCCTGGGTGGGTACCGTTCCAGACCCTCTCGCTTTGGAAAAAAAATTCCTGGCAGAGCCGGGAATCGAACCCGGGACCATTTAGAACTTACATTTTCCGTTGCTACCAAATTGTGTCACTTTGTTTTCACTTTAATCTTTCAACTTTTCCCTTCTGATCAGTTGCAGAATTACTAAATATATAAATGATTTATCGGTTCGCAACCTGCTACTCAATTCTCTAATTATTTACTTGTCTTGGGGGAGAGAATTCTAATAGACTAAATAATAATATAGACGTATACTGTTTACCTATCTTCGTCTGTGCTAAAATCAATATGTTTTTCCATCGAATTAAAGTTATCGCCACTGTCATCCAGCGGCAGGCTTCAAAATCACGTGCTTCTTAGTGCAGACGAATATATTTAGGCGGGATAAGTTTACCTTATTATCTAGTATATGCTCACATGCCAGTGCTTGTTTTCGACGGTTTCCTGCCTATCCTCAGTAGCGCGTCATTTTTACAGACTTTTCTTTAGTTCACAATGTAGTTCATGGTATCCTCAAATCTTGCAACGTTAATTTAACTCATTTCCTGATGTCATACAATGATGAAATTTTGCATAGCGACGTTAAGTCGGGTAACAATGCAATAGTCCATTGTTACTCACCAACCCTTTTATATTGGGAGAGATGATATCAGAAAAAATACCAAAACAGACTATGTAGTTTTTCCAAATGAGCGATTCGGAGAAATCAAAACCCATTTTAACAATATAGAAAGTAAAAATAAATTTTTGAAATACTTCAAAAGAGATGACTTTGGAGATGAAGCTACTTTTCTTGCTTTCGATAGGAAGGGCTCTTCACCACAATATAGGAGAACTATTACATCATTCACATGTGGAATAAGAAATCTGCCTACAAACGTAGATGTTAAATTACTAAAGCAATAATTAATTAAGGACAAACTACCTATTACTGAAGTCACACGTATTAGAGACGACAAGGGACCGGTACCTATGGCCAGATTGTTTACGAAGGATCCCAAGTTAGTAAGCTTCCTCATTACGAATGGAATTACAATAGGGCACACTAGATACAAAGTGGAGAAATCACGTAATGTAGCTCATCCATTCCCATGTGGCATATGTATGCAATACCACAAGGGTCAGATATGCACAAATGAACTACACTGTTATAAATGTGGACAATCACATTTAAGTTATAATTGTATGATCATTCCAAAGAAGGACTGTTGTGCTACTTGTACTAAACAGGATCACCGAACGGCGGCGGCCACTTGCCCGCTAAGACCGATCAGGGATAATACATTCAATTACAACAAGATACATAGAACTGGTTACTCCACATATAATATTCCTAATATTCAAGAAGAAAACCAAGATCTAATAAACTTAGAGACTACAGAAAGCATAATAGTGGAATCTAAATTGCAAGATATTTTAGAAACACACACAAAAAACATCTTGAAATGGATGTCAACAGTTTTTTCAATTACACTTAATCAGGACTTTCAGCTAGTTCAAAGCGCCATAAATAAGGCTTCTGAAGAAGTCTTTCAATGCCATCTGAACATTATTAGATCGATGGATGGACACATTTATATTGGAGAAGAACCATTTGCAAAGCACAAAAAAGGAAATAAAAATTACGACTGCTCAAACCCGAATTCACAAGAAGAAATTTCATAAAATATTCCAAAACATACTTAAATAGTTAAGGAAACGTCGATTGCCAAGATCAAAGATAGTTTAAAAACAATTCTCATTTAAAATACACTTCCCACGGATGTTGGAGAATACGAAGTACTGTAGTAACAATCTGGAGATGCAGATCAAATAATAATAACAAGAAGAAAAAGCTTCTACCTTTTACCCTAATATCCAAATTCCTATCCATTACAATTATTTAAATTGATATTCTAAATTATTAAAAATTAAATTAATAATAGTTGCTTTTTCGGGAAGTCATGTTTCACATTACCGGTCGAACAATTTAGGTAATTTATTACTAACTTGATATTCTGCCTTGGTTGGGTGTATTTTCCTTTTTGTTCGATTGGGGCGGTGCCTGTGTTCTGGAAAGTAATCCGATGCATACCAAATAAACATGTATTCACAAAGAAAACAAAAATTCAAAGGACAAAAGTGGCCTAAGACGGCCAGAAGTCCAGCCTCAGAGTCCCTGCGAGCCCATGGCAATTACTTCAGCGAGGTGCAGATAGTACAAATGGGAGTCAGGCATTATTTCATGTTATAATGTTAAATATCATATATTCATAACAATTGTTGTTACCCCACCCTTATCTCACAACTTAAGTGCTAAGACTATAAACGCATTTTATAGATGTTTCTCCACTATCGACCACTATATATAACAATACTGTGAAAATTGTTGCTACATTTCAGTTTTCACTGTTTTTGTCTTGGGATTCTAGGAAACGGTTTATTTTACATCTCAAAGGCAGGTCCCACGGGTACTATTTACGAAAAATACAGTTTTTCCGAGTGAGCGAGGGTGGATTTGTGGTCAGGATCGATTGTTTTAGTAGTACATGAGTATCAAACGACATGTAAAATACAATATAATTTAGTAAATAACCTGTCAGTATATCATAAATCATTGAACTGATATGTTTATCTCTGACATATGAGAGAATATACGGTACATACATAACATACAATGTATGAACATAATTTTTTCTATCGTTTGTGTAGTGTTCCTATATTCCTCTGAGCGACATTTAAATTACATTTTATGGAAGAAATATTATTCGTGGTAATGATAATTCAGATGCTATTATTTAAGTTCCATAGGTGGTTCAACTAAAAGGTAAAATTTGCAGAAGAAATCATATGGTTAAAGGATATGGAGTTCGTGAGTATTGGAAAATGAATATAATACACGAATATAACCACTTTATTAAGAATAGGACTAAATGAAAACGAACCATTATTTCTGAATGTAAGAATACCGTACTTATTGTTATATATATTTCTCTCTGACATTGAGGGACAGTTTTATAACTATGGATCTAACACGATAACATACATTGGCATCAAATAATTCTAATCAAAGATGTGTGTCTTCTTTTGTATTTCTAGCAGACATAAACTACACGAAAGAGCATCTTACATAATGAAATATTTTTCACGGATTAATATTAAATGATCATTTATTTGTGAAACGATACATTACTTCCTTTCTTATATTTTTAGTACAACCGTAAGCTGCACAGGAGATCGGCATTTTCTTCTCAAATACAAACGAATCAACTAAAACAATGCCAAAGAGCGAAGAACAGCAGCGAAATGATAGCAACTCACAATACGTATTGTTGCCAAACGAACATTCTCTAGCTCAACTTTCAAGTGGCGCCGCGTAAGCAGCGCCAATGGTGACTCTAGTGGAGAAGTTTTATAACTCTATGGTTGAGATTTATTCTTGCAATTTGCATGTCTAACACTCAATCATGTTTTCAAACTGTGAAGTAAATAGGTCTACATTATATTGTATTAATCGAACTGGGGGATAAGGTGGATTTTGGGGCGCTTCATCCTCCCGCCCCCGTGTAACATCGTCCCTGGCTGATACTGCGAATGCTGAATTTGTGATTTAAAAAAAAAATTGAACGCAGGAAAAAAACAGGAATCTCCGGTTTTTTAAAATTTTTTCTTGCTACTTTGAAAAAAACTTTACTGTTACGGGGCCCCTGACAGCATTTGATGATCAATGATGGAGTTAAGATGTTAATCTTTTTTAAAAAATAGGAATTTAGAGGAGAAAAAAGGACTTGAAACACCGTCTGATAAAGTTTTGTAGCATATTTTGTTTCGTGGGTCTGAGGCTGAGCGAAACTTGCCTAAAGGACAGAAGTAGACGGAGCTCTTCTGTGCTTTACAAGGGCGCTAATGAGATGTATTGCATTTGTAATGTTAGTATAAATTTTGTTGCACTTCTTTAAACGTAAGAATATTTGATTTTCCTCCTAGAAGTTGAAGATATTTAAACAAAGAAATAATCACACGCCTTTTTATACTGTATACCTGGCAGTACCTACTTACCTCCTTCTCGTATTTATTAATCAATATAATGTGCAAATCATAAGTACACGCTTCCCTTTCATTAGTGTAATGTTATTCCTATACCACACAGAGATTTCATTAAATCATAAAAAAAACGTTCTGAGAATTAGCACAGACATTAATTTTGAAATTATTCGAATACAATTTAAAAAAAATCCCTTTCGGTAGGCCTACAGGCTAAGGTAGATCTCGAAGTTTTTTCCTATTTTCAAAAATTCAAATCTAGCCTTATATGAGAACTATCGAGAAATTATTTATTGATTTGTAGCTATTCGTCAAGAGCTGTTCAACGATACCCCACAAGACGTATATATATATATATATATATATATATATATATATATATATATATATACTCGCTTTGTTTCGCTGGGAACGCTGCCACCAGACCCCCGTAGTGGATTCCCCCCAACTTCAGTGCTTTTGAGATACTGCGCCTCCATTATCTTAACCAAAATCTCCCTGTAGCACTACACCACCATGGTGTCCACCTACACCCTCCCACGGGGGGCTGCGCCCCCAAAGGGGAGGTTTGCCCTATTTATTGTAACCTACTCTTGGTCATACACCTTCAAAGAAAATTTAGTTTCTCTACCTTCAGTGATTTGGAAATTAAGTTTTTGGGGCGGCCATTTGGGACCCGATCAGTTCGGCGCCTCCGTTTCGGCGCTACCGGTTCGGCGCCACCGTTTTGGCGCCGCCGGTTCGGCGCCGTACGTTTCGGCGCCAGAGCTTTACCTAAGAATCACACCAGGAAACTATTGTATTAAAGAGGTATTAAAATCTTGATCCATAAGATGCGACAGACGTAGTGTTTTAAAAAAACGGGAAAAATTGGTCGCCGGAAAAAAAAAAGGAAAAAAAAAACGTTTGTTTTTATTCAATTTTTCGTCCTACTTAGGAAAAGAACGTTTTTTTTTTTTTACTTTTACTGGGTCCTGGACAACATTTTATGATCAATGAAATAGTTAGAAGGTTAGTTGATGTTCAAAACATACAAATAGAAAAAATACATAATGGGACCGCGTCTGACAAAGTTTAGAAGCAAAATGTATATTTTCTTGGTCTGAGACAAAGATGCCTAAGGGCAAGAATGGAACAGAACGTTTCTCTCATGTATAAGGGTGCTTATTACATATATTGCATTAATAATGTAAATAGCAAGTGTTTTGTACATTTTTTAACATAAGATCATCAGATTGAATGCATTAGGTGTGTTAAGTAGTGGATATTGGAGATGAAAAGGCAAAAAAAATCCTGTTTTTTTTTTTCAAAACTTCCGGTTCTTTCCCCGGCCTTTATAACACTATACAGAACAGATCCAGGGGCTGCTTTCATGGAAGAGATGCAATGAGACGTTTATACTTCAGTAAGTAATTGAAAAATATAATATTTTTATTTAAATGATTTTAATTATTAAGTGTTTTTTTTCGGCGGAAAATGAATTTATTTATTTATTTACAACATAAACAGGCAGAGCTAAAGCAGGAACGTAACTAGTGAGGAGCAGAGAAACATGATTCAGGAGCGCTACTCGTAATTTCGTAATGGCACAATTTCGCAATTTATTATTTTATATTCAAAGAAAATAAGTTTCATATTTAATTACAATGCATTTGCATACCTTTGGAACAATTTATATATACATATAAAACAGATAGGAACGTCATGTTAAACTGCAAGGTTCGAGGTCGAGGTTCAAGTCCGACGGCGAAGTCGACATTGAAGTCTAATCTCAGGTCGAGGTTAGAATACCATTTTAACTAATTTCTATGTTTATATTACGAATGGAACCTCCAAATCATTAGCCCCCTTGTACACGAGAGAAACATCCTGTCCTCTTGTGGCCCTTAGGCATATTTGGCTCAGACAGGATACTTTAATAATGCTCCAAAACTTTGGCAAATTCAGTCCGAATACTCTTTTTTGTCTAAATTTATATTTTGAACATGAACGAACTATCATTGTAACTAATTTGTCTATTTATATTACGAATGCAACCTCCATCTCATTAGCAACCTTGTACACGAGAGAAACTTCTTGTCCTCTTAAGGCCCTTAGGCATCTTTAGCTCAAACCGTGAAAACTTAAATAATGCTTCAAAATTTTGTCAGAAGCAGTCCCAAAAAGTGACTTTATTGACGATTTTCTATTCATCTCGAATATTCACTACTTAGCACACCTTATGTATTTCTTATTTAGGTTTAGCAAAAGTAGATATTCTTACGGTAAAAATGTACACGAGAGAATCATCCTGTCCTCTTATGGCCCTTAGGCGTCTTTAGCTCAAAGCATGAAAACTTAAATAATGCTTCATAACTGTCAAGAGCAGTCCCAAAAATGACTTTATTGACGATTTTTTTTCATCTCGAATATTCACTACTTAGCCCATCTTATGCATTTCTTGTTTAGGTTCAGCAAAAGTAAAACTTCTTACGTTAAATGTACAAAAAACTTTATATTTAAAATAGAAAAGCAATATATCTTATTGGCGCCCTTGTACATAACAGACAAGTTCCAGACACTTAAGTCATTTAGGTATCTTTCGCTCAGACCATGCAACATAAATAATGCTTCAAAACTGTTAGAAGCAGAGTACAAGAAATAATGCTTTAAGTACTTCATTGATCATCAATTGTCGTCAGAGGACAGTAAAAGTATAAAGTACATTACTATGTCATAAGGTATGTTAATAATTTCCGTTTTCCTCACTTTGGCGCCGAACTGAACCGGCGCCGAAACGGTAGCGCCAAAACGTAGCCTGCGCCAAAATGATGGCGCCAAAACGGAGGCGCCGAAACGTAGCGGACCCGGCCATTTTGGATCCAAGTTGACGACTTTTTAAATTTTTCTTATATTATCGAGACCTATTTGTGATGGTACACCTTCAAGTAAATTTTCATTTATCCAGCTCAAACGATATGCAAAATGGGAATTTGGGCGGCCATTTTGGATCCAAGATGGCGACTATTCCCAAATGTTGTAATATTTCCCTAAACTACTTGTCATAATGCACCTTTATGCCAAATTTCGTTTCTCTAGTTGAAACGGGTTGGAAATTGTTTTTAAGTCCACCATTTTGGATTCAAGATGGCGTCTTTCGATACATCATGTAATATTGGGTCCGCTACGTTTCGGCGCCACCATTTTGGCGCAGGCTACGTTTTGGCGCTACCGTTTCGGCGCCGGTTCAGTTCGGCGCCAAAGTGAGGAAAACGGAAATTATTAACATACCTTATGACATAGTAATGTACTTTATACTTTTACTGTCCTCTGACGACAATTGATGATCAATGAAGTACTTAAAACATTATTTCTTGTACTCTGCTTCTAACAAAGTTTTGAAGCATTATTTATGTTGCACGGTCTGAGCCAAAGATGCCTAAATGACTTAAGTGGCTGGAACTTGCCTGTTATGTACAAGGGCGCTAATAAGATATATTGCTTTTCTAATTTAAATATAACGTTTTTTTGTACATTTTTAACGTAAAAACTTTTACTTTTGCTAAACCTAAACAAGAAATGCATAAGATGGGGTAAGTAGTGAATATTCGAGATGAAAAAAAATCGTCAATAAAGTCATTTTTGGGACTGCTCTTGACAGAGGTATGAAGCATTATTTAAGTTTTCATGCTTCGAGCTAAAGATGCCTAAGAGCCACAAGAGGACAGGATGTCTCTCGTGTACAAGGGTGCTAATGAGATGGAGGTTGCATTCGTAATATAAATAGAGAAATTAGTTAAAATGGTAGTTTAACCTCGACCTGAGATTAGACTTCAACCTCGACTTCGCCGTCGGACTTGAACCTCGACCTTGAACATTGCAGTTTAACATGACGTTTATCTATTTTATATATATAAATTGTTCCAAAGGTATGCAGAATGCATTATAAATAAATATGAAACTAATTTTCTTTGAATAGAAAATAATAAATTGCGAAATTGCGCCATTACGAAATTACGAGTAGCGCTCCTGAATCCTGTTTCTCTGCTCCTCACTAGTTACGTCCCTGGTATAGCTCAGCCTGTTTATGTTGTAAATAAATAAATTCATTTTCCGCCGAAAAAAAACACTTAATAATTAAAATCATTTAAATAAAAATATTATATTTTTCAATTACTTACTGAAGTATAAATGTCTCATTGCATCTCTTCCATGAAAGCAGCCCCTGGATCCGTTCTGTATAGTGTTTTAAATATTGAATAAAAAACGGAATTTTTGAAAAAAAAAACAGGAAAAATTGTTTTTTTGCACGAAGTAAAAAACCGTGGTTTTATTGACAAAATTGTTTTTTTTTTTTTTTTTTCTTTTCCTTTTCATCTCCCATATCCACTACTTAACACACCTAATGTATTCAATCGGATGATCTTACGTTAAAAAATGTACAAAACACTTGCAATTTACATTAGGAACGCAATATATGTCATTAGCACCCTTGTACATGAGAGAAACGTTCTGTTCCCTTCTGGCCCTTAGGCATCTTTGTCGCAGACCCAGAAAACATACATTTTGCTTCAAAACTTTGTCAGACGCGGTCCCATTGTGTAGTTTTTTCTATATGTATGTTTTGAACATCAACTAACCTTTTAACTATTTCATTGATCATAAAATGTTGTCAGGAACCCCGTAAAAGTAAAAATAAACCGTTCTTTTCCTAAGTAGCACGAAAAAAAAACGTTTTTTCCTGTTTTTTTTCCGGGGACCAATTTTTCCCGTTTTTTTTTAAACACTACGTCTGTCGCATCTTATGGACCAAGTTTATACCTCTTTAATATAGTAGTTTCCCTGGTGTGATTCTTAGGTAAAGCTCTGGCGCCAAAACGTACGGCGCCGAACTGATCGGGTCCCTGTAATATTTTAGTAACATACAAATGTTAATGCAGCGTGTTACCAAATTTACTATTTGTAGCTGCAGCCGTTTAGGCTGTGTATTCTATACAACAATGGGTTCGGCAGCCATTTTGGATCCAAGATGGCGACTTTTTTAACATTTCGTAATATTTTCTTGAACTACTAGTGATCATACACCTTTATGCAAAATTTCGTATCTCTAGCTCAAACGATATGGAAAATAGATTTCTTGCTTCCGCCATTTTGGATCAAACAGTGATTTTCGTAATCAAACTGTGATGTTTTACCTTTATGCCAAATTTAATTTTAATAGCCCTAGCGGTTTAGGTTGTGTATTCTATACAACAATGGGTTCGGCGGCCAGTTTGGATCCAAGATGGCGACCGATTTTGCTCATTAATGAACTTAACCGAGCTATTAAGCCTAGAAACAACATATTAATTTTTTGTTCAAATATCTTCAAAATTATGGCCGCTAGCGTGTTATATGTATATATATATATACAGGGTGTTCCGTAATTCCTATGACAGCGTTTGGGAGTTGAAAGTAGACATCAAAACAAACACAAAACTATATGGACACAAATCGCAAAGCGGCGTCCTTTACGAGTTATGGGTGTGGAAAATTTTGTGGCAAGGAAATTTGAGACGCTGTAGCACAAAGAGGAATAGCCGTGACACAGGCGGCGTGGAATTTCATAAAGGAAATCATATGCGTTGTATCAAAAAATATCAAAATCAAAACTCCAGAACAAGTGCGCAAGGGATTCCCCAAAGGAAGTCAGGGATTCCCGCTTATGTTTGCAAATAAAGATCGGTGAAAATGAGCTGGAAAGGAAAGAGTATGTAATATTAAAGTAGAATTCGTCTGTGCCACGTTGATAGTGCAAACAGAATCAAAGATATGGAGAATTGTGGGGTTGATATGAGTGGTTGCATAACTACCAGTAAACAAGTTTCAAGTGTATAACGTTTTTTAAATGTCACATGAAAGACAGTTGGTTTCCGGAGGGTGCTACGTACATGTGAAGCACGCAAGAGCAGTACAAAACGGAGTCTTATTATTGATCTGTGTGAGTAACAAATGATACTAGTAGTATTAAGCCGAGAATCATTGTGCAAAATGTGACTGGACTCTATTTATGTTACATAATAATCAAAGTTTGTTAGCAAACCACCCTGGGTTGCTCGGAAAACAACTGGCATCCATTCAAACCATGCAGCTAACCTCTTGGCTTTCTGCAACTCTACGGGGTGTACCTGAAACACATGTAATGAATGAAGCACTTTGTGTGTCTGCCTGCCACGCTGTATGTGTGTCCGAACCCTACTGCGACCGAACATCGTGACGGAAATTTTCACTGGTGTAGGTCATTCTCACCAGACAAATGCTGAGATACCTTCTGTAAGGCCAGGGCCGTTGCTTTCCAAATGGTGGGCCCTTATCTATCCCTTATCTATTCAGATACGTAATGGCCATAAATAACAAATACAGTAGTATGTAGTTTCGAAGTGTGTTTCTGGTTCCGAGAGTGTGCCTAGGGTATGACCGAACGTAATTGTTAAATCCCGAGTTCAAAGAACGAGTGAAGAGGGCCTAGACAGAAGGCGGTTTTGTACAATGTTGAAACGAATGTCGAAGCTTGAGATATGCCACTCATTGTTGCTCGTGTCCCCTGTGGGTGAGTGGTAACGCTCGCTTCCGTCTAACAAAGGGGCCCCGGGTTAGATTCCCGGTGGGGACACATGTGTGTCAGAACCCACGTAAAGCTGTAGGTCCCGTCCTTAGAAGCTCTTTAGCTCGTTTAGGACGTTAATAACAATTCACGCACGCACGCACGCATTGTGTCACATGTGCAGATCGTGGAAGACATTAATATGGAGTATTGGACAATTTCTATTTATGAATGCTTGTCGACCGGAAACAACATGATGGCACAATGAAGACCGAACCATACGAGCCTTATCATTCAAGGTTGTCACAAGACACGCATTAATCAGTACCAGCTGAGCCAAAACCACAATTTGCCATTTTTGTTGTTCATAGTGGAATGTGTGTGTGTTCGACGTAACATAATCGAGAAAAGAAGCAGACAATACAACACTTTTGTGCATTGCAGGAAGAAAAGTAAATTTGCAGGAATAACGTGTATAATAAGCAGTTCATACCGGTTTTACCTTTCGAGTGCTTCACATGTCCAATCCTGGTTCTGACTTCGTATCCCATTTTACCAGAATGTGTATCTATCAACAAGCGCAGCAAATTGGTTCAACAAAAACAAGCATTTTCACATGGCTTTCCAACTGGCGTGTATGACGTTCACGCTGCGAGTCCCTGCACATAACTTGACGTACACCTATCAGTACAATCTTCTCCACCGTACAACAGTTTGCTTTGTGATCGAGGCCAGAGAACAGTCTCTCGTGATCTGATCGTGCAGTTTAATGCAATGGCCGAGTTCACGTTTGATGAGTATGCAGAAATGCTATTAATTTATGGCGATGCTCATCGTCATGGAAGGCGTGCGCGTCTGCTTTACGCCGAGCGCTTTCCACGTCGTCGAGTACCGTCACGTACTATCTTTGCCAGACTAGAACGTCGGCTTAGGGAGAGAGGTACCTTCACCGTCAACAGAATCGACTGTGGTGCTCCGAGACGCGTACGAACCCCGCAGTTTGAAGAGGATGTGCTTCGACGAGTGGAACGGGATCCTTCGACGAGCACCCGACGAATTGCACTTGACTTGAGGGGAAGCAGTACCACTGTTTGGAGGGTTCTCCACCAAGAACACTTGCATGCATACCATATTGCGCGAGTTCCAAGTCTTGGTCCAGCCGATTTTGCGCCACGTGTAGACTTCTGTCAGTGGATACTTCAGCCCTGTGTAGAGGATCCTGCATTTCTTCAACTGATACACTTCACTGACGAGGCGACCTTCTCTAGTTCTCTAGGGATGGTGTGTTGAACTGTCATAATAGCCACATGTGAGCAGTCGAAAATCCTCATGGTGTTCGAGAGCGCGCATTTCAGGAACGATTCAGTGTGAACGTATGGGCAGGCATCATAAATGGACGATTAATTGGACCATATCTTCTCCCAGCACGTCTCAGCGATGCCTACTACTTAATCATTTTACAGGAGATACTGCCGGAGTTACTGCAAGACATTCCTCTTGAAATCCGACAGTACATGTTGTTTCAACACGACGGTGCGCCTCCCCACTTCATACGGGCTGTCCTAGATCATTTAAACACTTCCTTTGGACAACAATGGATTGGCCGTGGTGGTCCAAGAGCATGGCCACCACGCTCGCCTGACCTGATGCTACTGGATTTCTTTCTGTGGGGTCACATGAAGACGTTGGTGTATGAGACCCCGGTAGATTCGGAGGAAGATCCCGTGGCACGCATTGCAGCTGCGGCTGAGGAAATCCAAGACATGCCAGCCGTTTTCGGTCGCGTCTATGCGAACATACGTCGTCGGTGCGAGGCATGCATCGCTGTTCGTGGGCGTTCCTTCCAGCAGCTCTTGTAGTACATGTCGCTTCATGCAATGGACTCCCCACATGCGTCCGTTGGATCGCCACAATGAGTACTCTTCGGTTCGAACTTGGTAAGTGGTACGTACTGACCTAGTGACCAGTGTTTCCTTTGTGAGTGTTCAGAGTGTCTTGTATTGCAAACATACTTGTTTTGTGCCTTTGTCGCACGGACCCTTAATGTCCGTCGCAGGTTCTCGCACTGGTGGTTGCTTGTGCAAAGAGATACGATTGCGTGGTACTGTTCGTTTCCCAATTCTGTTGTCCTTTCTACTCGAATGCGTCCTGATCTGCATACTATTTTGTTAGTTCATAGTTTCAGCATACGTTTCTAGGACTCACGAACACACGGTGAAAAGTCCTTCAGACCTCCTTACTTTCCTTCACCTATCACTGTAGTTTTGTGGTAGTGCAAACATTGAAAAACGTATGTCATTTCCATTGTAGGGTGCAGAAGGTAACAAAACAATCTACGAGTTGTAGACGACAAAGTAATACAGACAGTAGAACATACTATTTTGTGGGTTCAGTAACAACGTGTTACCAAAATGACTCCGTACGTGTGTGTGGTAATACAAATGGAGAGTGCAACGTTGTATGAATTGATAACACATTAATCTACCCTTCAATACACGAATCTTTCTGGTATGGTTGACACTTATTTACTGTTAGTTATGCAACCACTCATATCAACCCCACAATTCTCCATATCTTTGATTCTGTTTGCACTATAGACGTGGCACAGACGAATTCTACTTTAATATTACATACTCTTTTCTTTCCAGCTCATTTTCACCGATCTTTAGTTGCAAACATAAGCGGGAATCCCTCACTTCCTTTGGGGAATCCCTTGCGCACTTGTTCTGGAGTTTTGATTTTGATATTGTTGGATACAACGCATATGATTTCCTTTATGAAATTCCACGCCGCCTGTGTCACGGCTATTCCTCTTTGTGCTATAGCGTCTCAAATTTCCGTGCCGCCAAATTTCCCACGCCCATAACTCGTAAAGGACGCCGCTTTGCGATTTGTGTCCATATAGTTTTGTGTTTGTTTTGATGTCTACTTTCAACTCCCAAACGCTGTCATAGGAATTACGGAACACCCTGTATATACCTAGATATCGTTCCGATCTCAATAGGTATATTTTTCTTCAAAATCTACCTAAAAACACTGAAAAATAAAAACCCGGTTTTCAACCCCAAAATGCCTAGGGTTTAAACCCAATCAACCCATCGGGTTTTAACACTGTGCCCATCACTAAGCCACCCTAGATGAACATTTTCCTTGTACAAGGCGGTTTCCATTTCAAAACAGGTAGGTATGCCGAAAATGTGACTGGTCACCACCTCCAATTTTATTGAAAAACTTATTGTTGTTACTCCTGTTGGAGACATGAATGGTACAGAACGGACTTTTACGATTTTATTTTTCTGGCCGGTTCAAAATTGCCTGTCACCGAAGCGTCAGTGAAAACATCTAAATCGTCATATTTTAAAATTAATGGTACTTGAAAAAAGCTAGAGACATGATTTTTTTTTTGTTTCGAAGGACAAATTAAACTGTTATCTAATGTGCCAAGGAAAACTGTAATTGTACAGGGTGACCAGAAAAAAAAATGAGAAATTACACCAAATATTTGTATTTTTTTCGTAATTTGAAGTTTTTGTTTAAAAAAAACTGATCAAAGTTATAATACCATTAATCTCTCGTCCTCGTTGGTCCTACCAGTATTTTTTGCTCTGCCCTGGAGAACGTAGTTTTCGTAACATTTGTCAGCAAAAATGCCAGAAGTGAAGAAATGTGGCATTTTCTAACTACAATAAGTCAGATGACCCATCTTTAAAACTTCAGAAAACTTTAACATTTGATACCCAAATGGTAGGTAGTTGAATGAAAGAATAAGATTGCCTTCCACTTTCAAGCAATCAGAAATCAGTGTTAATTAAAATTCACTTTTGTTCTATTATCCTCCTTCCTCGGGCAAGCGCACCTATCTATGTAAATGAGCCGGGATGTAGGAAAATGGCGATGATTGGAAATCCCTGGTGTATAAAACTTCTTACAAATAAACAATTCTCCTATGGTACTGGGTTAAAAGAAAAGAACAGAAAAAAAGATTACAGAAGTAGACTAGTAACTGGCTACTATATAATAACGAAATAACTAAAACAAATAATATAAGAGAAATCTAAATTTTTAAAAAGTGTAATTTAGAAATTTTTAGGGAACTTATTTATTAAATTATTCATTATTTGCTAGCTTTTAGTCTATTTCTGTGATTTTCCTTTTTGTTTAGTTATTTTATTTCAAGCCAGTGCCTTGAGAGAATTGTTCGAAGTTTTATACACCATAAATTTCCAGCCATTGTTATTTTCCTGGCTCATTAACCTTGACAAAAGCGCTCGCTCGAGGAAGGCGCACCGATAAGGGAACAAAAGTGAACTTTTAAGGCTCAATCCAAGTGGGTTTTCCCGCCTTTTTCGTTTGACGTCAATTATTCAAAATTCAGTGCAGGTAAACAAAATGTAACTTTCACAGACCAAAGTTCATGTCATTCTTCAATAATGAGTTCAATTAGCTTTAAGAAAACGTTAGTAATAACTTCAGGATTGTGTGCAGACACTTTTGGGACATTATTCTTTTCCAAAAGTGTCTGCACACAATGCTGAGTTTACTAGTAGCATTTCTTTACCACTTAGATTGAGAAAACCCACTTAGATTGAGCCTTAATTAGCATTTATTCCTGTTTGCTTCAAAATGTCTTTCATGCCTTTCCTTTAATGTATACTTACTTATGTTCTGTTGAGTTTTCAAATCTGAAGGAGGAGGTACCTATGAACTCTTACGCTTACTCTGCATTTTTTAATAAAGTGTATCGCATAACTCATGTCAGTGGATTTTAAGTTTCTCAGGCTATGGGTACAAGGCCTCAACTAGCGTTGCCAACCTTGGAACACAAGAAGACCGTACAGTGCTTGAAAATAGACCGTATTTTTTTTTTTTACCACAGGGCCATACATTTCAATTATACTCGAAAATAGCATTTTACTACTATGATTTCCATGTTATCGTTCTATATGTGTATAAATGCCTTAATTAAAGGTGCTTTTAATGTCTAAAATTTATGTTAAGTGTCTGTCTCAAGGTTTGAAAACAGCGATTCTGAAAATTTCCAACAGCTAAGTAGGTTTCTACTTCCAGTAGTGGGCGGCGCATACCAGTTGTCAATCAGTACGTAAGCCCTAAGGGTTGCCATAAATAAGTTAGTTTCTGAACTTTTCGGGATAAATAGATCTTTTAGCTTTAATGACCACATTTACGCTCATAGTATTCACGTTTACACTCATAGTATTCATGAAAGCGCTTACAGTTATAGTGTTCAAGTGACATGTTGTAAGAATCAAGCAGCACATGAATGCTGGCTATTTGAGTCGAAACTAAGTAAAGAAAGAAAATAGAAAGTGAAAAATACATATTATTGTGCTACAAACCCTGAGAATATAGTTCTTTAGAAAAACGCTTGTACGTGAGGTACTTGAGGTCAGAAGGCTGAAACAACAAGATTAGTTTATTAATTGTTAACTTTCAGTTGAATCCGTTACCGTTTTTCGAAAGAACAGTGGAAGAATTTTATTACTTGTCAGAAGAAAAAGAGTATCAAATGTATGCCTGTGTGGTTGTTGAGAGAGAGAGAGAGAGAGAGAGAGAGAGAGAGAGAGAATGACTGACTACTTAGCCGCTTTTGACAACCATATGGTTTCTATTTTATTTAGTGTTTCAAAAAGGTCGGCGAGAGGAAATTTCTGCGGGCAGGATGGCTGTGAGTA
>JAGDQP010026011.1:0-26345 GCA_022664845.1 Lepisma saccharinum
AATTTAAAAAATCAAAGTTGGGTCCCACACATTTTATTGTGCTAGCACATCCGATAGTTCTGCAACATTTGTCGCTTTCAAGTTTTCAAATAACGCGTTCTAACCGAGATATTAGGCAGTGTTGGTACTTTGACAAGCATTATATTAGAGACCACGTCCAAACTTTACTCTTTTATTTAAAGGTCTTGTACTTAAAATGGCAGCTAATTTTTTGTCTGGTAATCTCTTCGTGGCTGACCTACCTGTGTACGAAATTTGAGGTAGGGTTTCGGGGTGATCTGAGTGCCCCTTCCCTTGTAAGTACTAAACAAAACCTCGCCTATACAACGATCTTGATAAAAGCTGAAGTTTTAGTAGAATATGGACACACTTAACGCAGAAATCTCCATAAACCTGCCAGATCTGAACCACACCTTGGACGACATATGGCACATGGAGGTTGGATAACAAGAAAACAATGAAGAGAGAAGCGAAATAGCAAGGTTGACCCTACGGAGAAATCTGCAGCAAGCCAGAAAGGACTAAGCTGGTGCCTCTAGGCGAAAATAAAAGTTGAGAGGTGCTCAGAAAGAGTGCTTCAAAACACTGCGCCAGCAGCTGTACAAAAGGCTTCCTGCCCTGCAATACGAGTTAGAAATTAGGAAAGGGATACGAGATGGTAGATCCTTAAGAAGGCTCCAGAAACCTGATTTTAATTTAATTTGGCTCGGTTCACCAAAGCAGCAGCCAGTTTCAAAGATAATATCACAGCTATTTTGCGGAAAGGAGAACTAAGTATCAATGGTGAGGTTGCTAACATTAAAGACAGTTAGTATCGAAGTTGGAAGAAGTGTGAGAATTCACTTTAGTAGAATGCAAGGCCCGATATATTTAAGAGGTTACAAAGAAAGTGGTCTGATTCGCCAATTGGATTTCGTGCTGCACTTCTTGAAGACAAAGCTACAAGCAACCAACAAAACTAAACAAATGAGACGCCTACACCTAAAAAGCTGAGATAACAAGCAAACAGAGCCAGCCAGATGTCCAGGAAGGACACCATACAAGTTTTGTTGGAAATTTTAATAAACCACAGGAAGTAAACTTTCAACATAAAATCACCGGTAAAGATTAACTAAATACTTCGAAAAGTGAAAATGCATTTCACCCAAACGAAACCTGGTAATAAATTATTTTTCTAACATAACTCCCACAAGTTGCATATATGAAGAAAGAAACTGATCCACAACCAAGAAAATCCAAATGCATGAATCCCTCATAACTTGACAAAGAAGAATTTAACTACGCACGAGATAGAAGTCTTAGACAAGAAACGTTCGTTCTCCCCACACCTAAGCCGAATACTTTGGCCCTGACAAAGACCGCGAAAAGTTTTGGAAAAAAACTGTAGAGACATTGGCAGAGGGAGGACACTACACAGGCCTATCATTTCAGCTTTTCCTAGAGATGAGGGTCAAAAATGTACTGAAGCATATATATAAGTGGAAATGGGCGGGTCATATAGCTAGACGAACAGATGGAAGATGGACGGAAAATGTACTACATTGGATTCCTAGAGAAAAGAAACGACCGAGACGACGTCCAAATGCAAGATGGGTAGATGAAATCAAGCGTTTTTCAGGATCTACATGGATGAGGATAGCAGCAGACCGAGATATGTGGAAAGAAAAGGGGGAGGCATTCATCCAGCAGTGGATAGAAAACGGCTGAATATGATATTTATATATATATATATAAGCGCTCGACTTCAGTACGAGCGGTCCCGGGTTCGATTCCCGGTGGGGGCTCAAAAATTTCGGTGTTGACTCAGCATCGTGAGGGCAATTGGGGCCTCCTGTGAATAAAAGACAGTGGCGATCACAGTGAGTGAAGTCTGGTCAGCGTGGGAGCAGTAAACCAACTCCTCTCTTCGGGGAGAGGCCTCATCCAGTAGTGGATTGAATATGGCTGTGATTAATTATTTATATAACTACCCTTAATAAGCAACCGTGAAAAATTGGGTACAGATTGATCCTTCGATATGCATATGAGATCCCACAATATATTTAATAGTTTTACCATAAATTATGCTATTACGTTTCTCGGCAACCTCTAAGAGAGGTGCGTGACGAGCCAGTCAACAGTTACTAGACTGGTCCATATAAAATAAAGTTTCGAAGGGAGGTTTGGGCGGCTACGTTTAACGGTTTAGAAGCCTGTACCGAACAATCATACATATATATTTAATCTGCCGAAGGGAATTGGGTACTCAAGAAGTCCTCAGAAGGGTTAGCAGGTTTGAGTTGCATTTGAGAATGGGAATCTTTGCAATAGAAGTCGAAGATATATACGAGTATATACAGAATATTTTGGATAATTTTAAATCCCATTATAAGTTAGCAATGGGATACTTCAAGGCAAAAGTAGGGACTAAGCGGAGCAGTGACAAGCAAGTGAGAAAGTTTGGATTTGGCAAAAGAGACAACAGAGAAGAACGAGGAGAGTGAAGAGAGACTAATAAAGTTTTCAGAAACCAATAAACGATTCATTTCGAGTTAAACTTTTAAGAAGAAAACTCAGATGAAATGAAGCTCAAATGGAGCTGGAAACAAAATAGATTATATTCTATCAAATAACAGGGAAAATGGTCAAGACTTGCATCTTCTGAACAGTTCCGAAATCTCGAGTGATCGTTGGGTAGTGAGATGAGAGTGAAATAAACACTAGATTAGAGAAGGTTATCAGAGAAACTCGTCGTTTTACATTGAAAAAAGGAACTAGAGAAAAGCAAACAGATATCCGGTACAGAACTAATCAACAGAGTCAGCGCCCGGGAAGAAATAGAATATTAAGAAAATATTAATTGCAGAAATAATGTACTGACCGGGATAATAAGAGAGAAAACAAAAGAAATAGTAGCATGACAAAGGAGAGTAAAATCTCGGAAGAAACAAAACTTTTGAAGAACAAAAATGGGAAATAAAAAGTGAGAAAATACAATAACTAGAATCGAATGTATAGATATAAATAAAACCTTAAGGAAGAATGTACGAAAATACAACACAAATATTGTTAGGTAAGAAACTACTGAAAACAGCTTGAAGAACTGGGGAAAAACAAATAATAGCGGTTGAGGAACCTGATGGGACGGTAACCAGAAATTAGAAAAATAGTTGAAAAAAAATTAAAGAGATTTAAACTACTCCTATGAAGAACTAGGAAGAGAAAAGGGAGATCAAAATGATGTAGAAGTTCCAGACATAATGAAATAATATACCGTGTTACTGTACCAATTCTTCTCAGCTAGATTGAAAGTGAGTGAAGAGGGTGGAAACTGCCGAAGGGAAAGTGTTTCTGTGTAATGTGAACATCCCAGCAATGACATTATGTTTCCAAGAATCAGACCAGTCGCACACACTTAAATATTTTAGAAAAGTTCCTTGATATATTCGCTAATCTTTCTGAGAAATGTCGGGATTTACAGTTATCGCCAAGAATCTTGAGAAAAGCACCAAATAATTTATTTCACGTGATTGGAAATTATTAAATTGCAGTATATCACTCACCTGTTTCGTATCAAATGTTCTTTATTTTAAATAATGTTCAATCTTCTGTGTTAGGTGCTTCAACCTTTGTCAGCAACATATCGAAATTTCTCCTCACTTTAACTTTACTCGGTCAAAGTTGCGCCCTCAACTTGGGGTTTTTGGGGGCTGCGCCCTCTTTATCATAACCAGACTCTGCGGGTTATTGTTTCCCTTGATATCGATCTGAACCAAACCCACAGGGGGCTACGCCCCCATAGTGAAGGTTTGCCCCATTTTTGTAACCTACTCGTCATGGTACACATCAGGGAGTACGCCAGGAATGTAGTCGAAGGGGGGTGGGTGTCTAAAGTTATTGGGGGGGTGTAATTCATATTCGCTTATACACTATATTATACAGTCATCCATTATATCTTACCATGTATGCATACACGCGCGCGCGCGTATGTGTGGGTACGTGTGTGCTCGCTCGTTTCTGTTTGTCACACTTTTCAAAATTACAATTGTGCATAACCAAATAAGGACAACTTCATTAATTGTGTGTAAATAGCAAACATTATTATTATTATTTTGTATTTCTTGCGAAGGAAACCAAACAACTTATCCTCTGTCGTTAGGTAGGATTTTAGACTACGAGGAGATTTGATCATCACGCTTCGGATCATTTGCATCGATTAGAATGAATTACCAACAGAACTATTATCTTTCAAATAATTTTAGATATTCTTATTTGTCTTTTATACTTGTCTAGCTTTTGCAAGCTTTAATTTGGTAAAATATGGACAGATATCTACTATTAAATTTTAATTACTATGAAAGAGATAATTTGCCTCAACTATGTCTTTAGAGCAAAAAATAATACATTTTAAATATAATAAGCTCTACTTTTCTCAAGCTCCCCTGGAAAGTTTATCAAGATTACATCACAGTTGATAAAATAATTTAGTGGAAATTGTATGCACTTCTTATTCCAGGGTTGTCGGATCGATGCCCAAAGTGATCGACTTCATTGAGGTTTTCCAAACAAATGCTGAAATCAGGCCATACATTTCCACAAATTCAATTCTTCCTAACAGTGTTATGGTGAATTGACCTACGGATTGTAAAATATCATCTTTAGTTTTTTTTTCGGAATGCTCAATGAGAAGCAGAAATAAAAATGCAAAATTTAACTTTTGACCAATAAGGTTATTTTCAGGTTAGTCGCTAAAATATATTCCAGGACGAACGTTTCTGGTATCTATTTTTCGCTTTTCTGTCGCTACAAATCAAAGCATTGATGGACGTTTGAATAAAATTCTTTAAAATTTCACGACGAGAAAATATTACTCATGATCTTGTTTCTTTTACAAATCATGCAGAAATTTTCCACACTGACGTTTCGAACACCTAAAATCATGTCTATTAACTCAAACCTAAACTAATGGTAAGACATTCCCTTGAGCGCCAAGGTGTACCAGACGGCTTTTAGCTCGGCCTGAGCCTGAAATCTGAAATGCCATAAATAAAATAGCATAATATTCAAACGGCTTTTCGTTGGGTAGTACGTAGTCAGTGCATCGGCTCCCGTCGCAGTTGTACTTTGGCTCCCATTACCCCAATTTGGTCCTTCTTATATTCAAAGTGTCTCCGCAATATTTATAACGATACTGGATAAGTATCAAAATTCTGCGAATCGAACCCGGAACCGTCCTCACTAAGGGTGAGAGCGTTAACCATATGGCTATCCGGGAGCCAACTCAGAAACAAATCCTGATTTGACCACAGCATGCCCCCTCACCCCCGTGTTTCGATTTCCGAACCGTATAAACTCTGCAAGAAAGTGGCAAATCATAATTAACAGAAACGGGAGAATAATTCATGGCTTGTAATGGGTTTCAGTACACCAAAGATTCCAAGTAGTAGATGTCACCATTACCCTCATGCACGTAAAAACTTTATTTTCTATGGGACAGTCTAGTAACACTTTTGACTTCGGCCCGTCACGATTCAACCCTTTACACCAAGTTAAAATCCACAAACACCCATGCCTCTAGCGGGACTCGAACCCGGAACCTTCGAGTCGTTGCCCTTACGCCTTAGACCGCACGGCTACCCGGTCGGCACCTGCATGCACGTGGCTATTAAAATATTAAAATTTTCAGAAATCCCAATTCCCTGATGAAATGTTGACTACCGCAGCAAGAAACCTCTCTTATTTATACTCTTCGAATTTCAAATATTGTCAGTTCCAATATAAATAAGAGAAAGCGCACGCACGGCTGCGGTGCTAAACATTTCATCTGAGAGTAGAGTTTTTGAAAAATTGGAAAAACTATGTAGCCAATGTCATACTATCTTGACTAAGGAAATTGTTTGAGATCTCTCTTTCTTATCTTTAGCGACAACGTAGCCCGTTCAGAGGCAAGGGGCGTAGGAGCCGGGGGGCAGAGGGGGCAGTTACCCCCCCACGATTTTTGGTGGGGGGCAAGGTACATATTTTGCCCCCCGATGATTTTATACCTGCATAAAAACAAAATTGGTTTGGTCTTTCATTGCAAAGCATTTTGTTTTTTGCCCACCATAATTTTATACCTAAATGAAAATAATAGTGGCTAGGGTTTTCACTTTCAAGGGATAACATATTTTGCCATATTCAAACACCATGATTTTATATGTAAAATAAAATCAAAATTTGCTTAGCTCTCAGTTTTAAATCTATTTATATTCTAGGTGGATTTTAAAATTACATGTTTAATTATTTTTAGAGTAGCGTCATTTTTTTAAAAATGTAAAGTGTTTTAAAATGGATATTTAACAGTTTTCGCTAACTTTCCAAGTTTTAAATGTTATTTTAGCGGTGAAAAATCATCGAAGAAGCTAACGAGAAGATTTTAACTAGTAAATTGGAGTGTAGCTTGAAAGGTAATGACTTTTGTTAAATCTAATTTAGTATAGAAATCTCTACGATCGTGGGCGGCTGTTAGGGGGCAAGGTGCTATTACCCCGTCACTTTTTTGAATTGACCTTTAAATCTATATGATTTTATATAAAAATATGAAGTTTATAATTCTTGTCCCACCCCCTACTTTTACCCCTTGCCACCGCACTTTTATCCTTTAATCGCCGTCGTCGACACTGTCATTCAATTAAATCCCGTTAAGAAAACTAGAGCTCACACAAGGACAAGGCTTTGTAGCTGCTATGATTTTCTCAATACATTGCCAGTCATGGGCGCCCATAGAATTTTTCTCAGAAGGCAAGATTTTTCAGGGGGGCAAGACTCCATTAAAGTAGGTAGTTTTGTGTCAAAAACCCTAAAATCTAAGGAAAATTGCATAAAATCAGAGGCATGTGGACTCTGGTACTATGATTTATAATATTTTGCTATGATACCATCTTGACACTAAATAAATACTATATACCTCAGAAAATATTTTTAATCTCTTTTTTCTTTTTTCGCTCTGTGTTCTGTTTCGACTTCCAAAACTCAAAACATGATACTCCGCATTGAACATATGATACCGATACGTACATATCACATACACATATATACACGGTTTCTCTCTCTCCCCCAAACACACACACACATATAGATACGCACAGATACACACACACATACATATATATATATATATATTTCTCCCCCCCCCCCAGCCAAAATGTTGTTCCTACGCGCCTGTCAGGGGGAAAGAAGAAGCTATTTTAACTATTGTCTGTCTGTGTATGTATGTGTTTGTGCTAGTCAGAAGTGAGTGAGTGTTGAATGTACCTTATTTAACTGGTACCTAAGTGAGGAAACATATGGCTTTGTCTACAGCCACTTGTGGTCTGTCTGTAACTGTATATGTGAGTATATGTCTAAACATCACGAACTTAAACTACAAGTCCAGCAGCGTTAACACTTCCGAAGATTTATTTATTTCTGGTATCTCCATATACAAATCGGAGACTATTTTACATTGGAGCTTAGCAACAACAACAAGCATGAACAAAGCAAAGGAAATTGGAAGGAAACGGACATAGCCTTAAAATAAAATATGATCCAGGGATTTGCCTAATAAGACTTTTATGAAAACTTCAGTCAGGATGGCCGTCTCCAGGAATGGAACCCTGGACCTCCGGAAAACGAATCCAACGCCAAAGCATTGAGCCACGGCCACTCGGTGTTTCATTTCATATCGCTTTCGTTTTACAAAATGTTCGTTACCGTTGACATGGATGAATTCGACCTATTTTCTCTTGAGGGAGTGAGAGTATGATGAAACAAAACCCTGAAGAACACATTGGAAAGGTCGGCGCATCAAGTTTGTAAACATTGTTACTTTTATTTCCATTTATTTAGTTATGAAACAAAGATTCACTTAAATTAGAAAAATAAATGCATATGTACGAGCTCCTAAACTTAATTCCTTTGTTTCAATAATCCTGTTCTTCATTGTGACGCGTTTCGCCAGTCACAAAACAGGTGTTTTCATACGGAGATGTTTATTGTTTTCTGCCTCATTTATTTTGCTGCTGATAGATTTTTGTGAGGCGACAAGAAAGGAATGTAGCCCAAAAGAAGATATTTTTTCGGAATAAATGCAAAACAGCTACCAAGATTTCATTATGTATTACCATAACTGCCGTATTTGTAAATCGAAATTCCAGGAATTTCTCACTATTAAATGTCGCGAAAGAACACCCCCCTTGGGGGGTGTCCAGAGATTTTCCTATGGGGGTGTTGTCGAAGTCTAGGGAGGGTGTTAGAGGGGTGTTGAGGGTGTAGCGTACTCCCTGGTACACATTCATACGAAATTTCGTTTGTCTAGCCTTAGTAGTTTACAAAATGGGTTTTCGGGCGGCCATTTTGAATTAAAGATGGCGACTTTCCCAAATGTTTTATTATTTTCCTAAACTAATAATTATGATACACCTTTATGCTAAATTTCGTATCTCTAGCTAAATCGTTGTGGGAAATGGATTTATAAATCCGCCATTTTGGATCCAAGATGGCGTCTTAAGATACATTATTTAATATGTTGTTAACCTACTTTCGATATTTTACCACCATGACAAATTTCATTTCAGTAGCCCCAGCGGTTTAGGCTGTGTATTCTATACAACAATGAGTTTGGCAGCCATTTTGGATCCAAGATGGGGTCTTTGAACAACTCTCGTAATATTTTCGTAATCTACTGGTAATATTCTACCTTTTTAGAAAATTCTTTTTCAATAGCCCCAGCCCTTTAGGCTGTGTATTCTATACAACAATGGGTTTGGCCCCCATTTTAGATCCAAGATGGCGACTTTTTCAAAATGTCGGATTTTTCGCTTTACCTACTTATGGTCTTTCACCTTCATACCAAATCGTGGGAGCTGCGCTCCCAACACCAGGGTTTGGGGAGCTTCGCTCCCCTTCATCTTAATCAGACACTCTCTGGCGGTCTGCCCTTCCATACTACAATTATACCACCCACCACGGGGTATACCGCCCCCATAGGCATTTTTTACAATTTTTGTAACCTACTCCTCATGGTACACCTTCATACCAAATTTCGCTTGTCTAGGCTTAATAATTTAGGAAATGGGTTTCCGAGCAGCCATTGTGGATTAAAATGGCGTCTTTTCAACTTTTTATTATATTGTAAAACTTTGGTAAACTTTATTTTTATATGGGCCAGTTTAGTAACTTTGGACTTCGGCCCGTCACGATTTGCCTTTAGCTGCTAAGTGTTAAAATCCACACCCATGCCCCTGCCGGGACTCGAACCCGGGACCGTTGAGTCGATAGCCTACCGCCGCAGACCGCTCAACCACCCGGCCGACATTTATTATAGTGTCGTGACTTACTATTGAAGCTACGTCTTCAAATAAAATTTCATTTTTCTAGCCCAAACGGTGTCGAAAATTATTTTTGGACGGTCATTTCGGATCCAATATGGCGACGTTTCTAAAATTTTGTAATGTTTTCCTAAAATACTCGTCGTAATGCAAATATATGCCAAATTTTGTATCTCTAGCTCAAACGGTGTAGAAAATGCATTTTTAGATCCGCGATTTTGGATTCATGATGGCGTCTTTGGATACATCATGTAACATTTTCTTAACCTAATAGCGATAATGTACCATTATGCCAAACTTCATCTCTGTAGCTTCAACGGTTTAGGGTCTCTTTTCTATACAATAGGTTTGGCAGCCATTTTGGATTCAAGATGGTGACTTTTTCAACATTTTGTAATATTTTCCTAAACTATTCGTCATAATACACCTTCATACCAAGTTTCGTGCCTACTCAAACGGTGTGGAAAATGTAATTTTAACGTACGCCATTTTGGATCCAATATGGAGTCTTTGGGTAAATTGTGTAATATTATGTTGACTTACTATTGATAATGTACCTCTATACGAAATTTCATGTCAATATCCCCTGTAGTTTAGGCTGTGTATTCTATAAACAATAGGTTTAGCAGCCATTTTGGATCCAAGATGGCTTCTTTCAACACATCTCGTAATCGTAACCTACTGGTGACATACTACCTTTGTAACCAATTGCATTTCAATAACCCCAGGCGTTTAGCCTGTATATTCTAAACAACAATGGTTTTGGCGGCCATTTTGTATCCAAGATGGCGGTGTTTTTAACATTTGATGATATTGTTGTGACTTACACGTAAAGACACAGCTTCAAATAAAATTTCATTTATCTAGCTCAAACTGTCGAAAATGATTTTTGGGCGGCCATTTTGAATCCAAGATGGCGACTTTCCCAAAACATTTTATTATTTTCCTAAACTACTAGTTATGATACATCTTTATGCTAAATTTCGTGCTTCTGACTCAAACGGCGTGGAAAATGCATTTTAACGTACGCCATTTTGGATCCAAGATGGTGTCTTTGGGTAAATTTGTAATATTATGTTAACCTACTATTGATAATGTACCTCTATACGAAATTTCATTTTAATGTCCCCAGTAGTTTAGGTTGTGTATTCTATAAAACAATAGGTTTAGCAGCCATTTTGGATCCAAGATGGCTTCTTTCAACACATCTCGTAATATTTTCGTAACCTACTGGTGACATACTACCTTTGTAACCAATTGCATTTCAATAACCCCAGGCGTTTAGCCTGTATATTCTAAACAACAATGGTTTTGGCGGCCATTTTGTATCCAAGATGGCGGTGTTTTTAACATCTGATGATATTGTTGTGACTTACACGTGAAGAAACAGCTTCAAATAAAATTTCATTTCTCTAGCATAAACTGAGTAGAAAATGATTTTTTGGGCGGCCAGTTTGAATCCAAGACGGCGACTTTCCTAAAACATTTTATTGTTTTCCTAAACTACTACTTATGATAAAGCTTTATGTTAAATTTCGTGCTTCTACCTCAAAGGTCGTGGAAAATGAAATTTTAAGTCTGCCGTTTTGGATACAAGATGGCGTCTTTGGGTAAATTGTGCAATATTATATTAACCTACTATTGATAATGTACCTCTGTACCAAATTTCAATTCAATAGCCCCAGTAGTTTAAGCTCTCTATTCTATACGACAATGGGTTTGGCGGCCATTTTGGATCCAAGATGTCGACGTTTACAAAATTTGAAAATATTTTCGTTACCTACTAGCAATAATGTACCATCATTCCAAATTTCAATTCAATAGCCCCAGCCGTTTAGGCTCTATTGTATACAACAATGGGTTTAGCGCCCATTTTGGATCCAAGATGGCGACTTTTCCAAAATGTCGGATTTTTCTCTCTACCTACTCATGGTCCTACACCTTCATACCAAATTTGGTGTTTGTAGCTTCAGTAGTTTGGCCTGTGAATTTATATGGATTGGACGAAAAATCCTTTAGACTAAATGTCAACTGGACGAAATGTCCTGTGGACGAAAAATCTGTTGGACCAAATGTCTTGTGGACGAAAAATCCGTTGGACCAAAAGTCGATTGGACGAAATGTCTTGTGGACCAAAAGTCGATTGGACGAAAATTCTGTTGGACGAAATGTATTGTGGACGAAAAATCTTTTGGACGAAATGTCTTGTGGACGAAAAATCCGTTGGACGAAATGTCTCGTGGATGAAATGTCAATGGACGAAATGTCTATGGACTGAATATCCCTGGACTAAATGTCGTAGGGACAAAATGTCTTTGGACGAAACGTCACCCGGCCAGAAACAATGTGTTTTGACTTCATACAAAACCTTCCCCTTGCACGTTTGTCAGCGCAGGATAGATTTCATTATCGGCAGATCCGTGTCAACGAGTTTTCCATTCATAACTTGAAATCAAAAAGCTACATATTACTCTTACCATCAAGGGGAAGGTCATAAAAGGAGAGGAAGTTTTCTCTTTTAAATGATGATGTGAAACGAAATACTCCAAACAGCGTTAAAGAAACCCACCTCTTCTGTCACTGTTCTGTAATCCTGGTCATTACTGAGAAACACTATTACGAATTCCATTAGCCCTTGTCCTTACAGTAAAAGTTATCAAAATATCAGTATACTTCTCTCTGTGTGGTCATTCTCTGAATATATATGATCGAAATATTGCAATAGTGAAAGTCAAAATTTGCCGTCAAGATATAGTATCTATATATATATAGCTATATCTATCTATCTATTAAATACAGGGCTCCTGCGTAGCCTAGTCGTTAGAGTGCCCGACTTCAGTGCGAGCGGTCCCGGATTCGATTCCCGGTGTGGGCTTACAAAATTTGGTGTTGACCCAGCATCGTGAGGGCAATTGGGGAGTTTCTGTGAATAAAATACAGTGGCGATCACAGTGAGACCTTCGGCTCTCCTCCCCCAACCCGGTTGGTCAGCATGGGAGCAGTAGACCAACTCCTTCCTTCGGGGAGAGGCCTCATCTACTAGTGGATTGAATAAGGCTCTGATTTATTATATATATATATATATATATATAAATCAGAACTATGAAAATCAGAAAAAACGAATTCCAGGTCAAGCATCAGGGACATCAGGATAAAGCTGTTTTTAAAGAATTGGGCCCAGCTTTCTTAAAAGGTTCTCTCAATTTGAAGTTACGGAAGGAAAGTTTCTCAAGAACGCAAATGTTATTTTGAAGTTAAATAACTTTTACTAAATATTTTTGTTCCAGTGTATAACCAGCGGTCGACCACTTTGTGGGCGAACGTTTTCATGCTGATAAAACAGAAACAATGTATACGAGATAATTGCCCACTGATAATCCCAAAGCCCGCGAACAATCTTTAGTACCGAGGAAAGAAAATACGTTAATAGTGAAAAATCGAGAGCATGAAGAAACTAAACCAATACATCCCACGCAACTACAAAAATGTATGCGATTAAACAAAAGAATGGCCCACAACGACAGAAGAAGCAGCTGAAGAAATGTAAATTTCTTTCTTCATGAGTGACCCTTTTTTTGCTATATTCTGTCCCACACAAATTTTGTTTAGCAATAAACGCAATTATTACAGTCATCCAAAATATGTGAAAATATAGTACAGGAATGCATATACTAAGTCTATAGCCTATATAGACTTAATATATATAGGCAGTTTCACAACTTCATGTCAAATGAAGGGTCTAAAACATAGTAGTTTTTAGGCTGTACATCAAAGTGTTAAATAATTATAACTAAGGTAAAAAGATTAATAGATTTTTGAAGTAATTTTCTGGCAACTATATAGTTTATCGAAAGTAACCTAACATAGCAAAGAAACTTATGCACATAACATATGCCAAATAAATTATAAGCGATATTCAAACATTTAGAACGTCTTTTCCTAACAATGGTAAAACAGGACTAGTTTGGTAAGGTTTAAAACCTTTTACATATAGATTTGACATTGAATTTAATTTTAAGGCCTTATGCAATTTTGACTCAGGTTGGATAGACGATGATGGGATGCATTGGTGGAATGAGGAAAGTGGGAGGAAAATGGGAAAAGCTGAGAAAATCCACGCACACAGTATTTGGCGACCACAGAGTAAACATGGCATGAGCGGCGATCGATCCGACGACCCTTAACACCAAAGGTGAGCGCTCTACCAATTCAGCCACCGCTGCCTCTTGTGAAATATAACGCATATAAACATTGTATCTAGTCAGTTAAAACATATGGTATCACACACATAGGTTTCCTGTTCAATATGACAAATTAAACATTTAATAAATATACATTTAGTATAGTCAGTTTTGAGAGTTTGGCTCACATATTCAGATTTGATGTTCAATATATCAGATTCATTTCAAAAACGTTTTACCTTTTTTGAACAAATTCGATTATTTTGGACACCCTCTACAACCAGAAGTGGTTATATTGTTATTTCTAGATCACGTGTAACCCATTTTCAATATAAAGACTTATTACTATATTATTTACGACCGAACATGTAATGCTTTAAATACGTATGATACAATAAAGTTTGGCCGCTTTTCGTAATTACTGATTTAATTTTATTAATATTTACAATTCAAATATACCACATAAGGATTAGTTATGCATATCACTAAAGTTATACGTACTTACCCGAAGCATCAATTAAGTTAGAAAACTTACTAATTCCGCGAAAATTGTGTAGTTGGCTCCCAATATAGATATGAAAAAGTTACAAATTGTGTTATAGTTAACCAACTATTTTTACTTGATTAGAAACCTACAAACAAATCCACATAAATAATTCCTTATTTAAAGCAATGGTATATAGAACATGTATATTTAAATATGTTATGCAGTATTCACTAGCGATCAACTGGCTCATAAAATCGTTCTAAATATTTTCTCCATTAGCTTCTGCATGGAACTGTATTTTACCAAATAAACGAATATCCAATAATGCCTTTCTCGTACCTTATCTTGTATCACTCGTCATTAGTAACTTATGTACACATAGTAATTAGTAATCAAATGTAGATTATCTACAAATTAAGGTTCTCATAAATTCTTCATTGTTCAAATGACCACTAATGATAAAATGTCATAGTGTGTTTTAATAAAATGTGTTTTAATGTCATAGTCAATAATTATTTTTTATTTCGGTTGTATAAATAATAAAATGTAAGTTCTACTCTTAAGTATAGGGAAAATATGATTGTCATTCCTTCTACACATTCTACAAATTAATAAGGAATCTAACTAAATTCCTGCTTCTTGCGGATATTAAATTATTGCTTTCTACAAGCATCATTTTAATTCAGTTAGTTAAGAGTAGTATAATATGATTCCCTATTCTTCTGAAAATTGGTACACTTTTCGGGCTGTAAAAATTTGTTTTTGCACCTTTCGACTACCAAACTTACTGTATAGTAACATTCATTCACTAAATGCTTTTCGTAGAGGGGCAAGAGTTTTAAAAACGTTGTCTGAACCATGGTTTATAAGTTGTTTGCTGCAACTCATACTGTTACTTGATAGGAAATGCTCCACAATAAAACCTTTACTTCAATCCCAGGAAGATGTTTTTTTATATTTCATCAATGAACAGGTGGTGATCTTTCTTCACCAACGAAGTACAGGGTAAGTCAAAATGATGGACCCGATTTCATAAATTTATTTTGTGAAATATAATGAACATATCTTAATGTGAGCTACGCGCAAGGAAAGGCAAAAGTTCAAAGTTTAGTTGAGTTTAGTTTATGTCCCGCGTGGTTGCATTGTCTACCGCTACGCGGCGCTGGAAGCAGTTAACGAAAATGGCGCTGACTGGAGAGCAGAAATCGTTCTGGGTGCTGGATTACCATGTAAACAACTCTGTGATGAGTGTTCAACGGCATTTCCGTACCAAGTATGGCAGAGACCCACCTACTGAAAAAACCATTCGTATGTGGTATGAAAAATTCAGAGATACGGGCTGCATCTGTAAGCGAAAATCGACTGGCCGTCCTTCAGCTGAGGAAGAGACAGTGGAACGTGTTCGCGCCAGTTTTGTGCGGAGTCCACAGAAGTCTACCTACCGGGCAGCGAGGGAACTTGAAATGCCACAGAAAACTGTATGGCGAATTCTGCGGAAACGTTTACAAATGAAATCCTATCGCTTGCAACTGCTACAAGCCTTAAGAGACACTGATTATGCTGCTCGAGCGTCTTTCTGTGCTGATTTTCTCACGTTAATGGAAGAGGATGGGTTCGCCGAAAGGTTACGTTACAGTGATGAAGCGGTGTTTCACCTTTCTGGGAATGTGAATAGACACAACGTAAGGATCTGGGGGAACTGATAATCCCCACGCAGTTGTGGAACACCAACGCGATTCACCCAAGGTGAATGTGTTTTGTGCCATTTCCCCTGAAAAGATTTATGGGCCCTTTTTCTTCCTTGAACCTACTGTGACAGGACATGTTTTTCTTGATATGCTGCAACAATGGCTCCTTCCACAGCTCGAAGAGGATAGTGCAGATTTTATTCTTCAATTGGATGGTGCCCCTCCGCATTACCATGGTAGCGTTCGGGATCATCTCAATGAGGCATTGACACAGCGCTGGATAGGCCGTGCATCTCAGGGGGATCGAGTTCTCATTCGTTGGTCACCTCGTTCCCCCGATATGACCCCGTGTGATTTCTTTTTGTGGGGTTTCATAAAGGATCGTGTTTACGTACCACCACTTCCAACAACATTGGGTGACCTTCGCGCCCGCATCACAGCAGTCATTGCAGAGATTGACCGTGACACACTACACAAGCTTTGGCAGGAGATAGACTATCGGCTTGAAGTGTGTCGTGTTACGCGAGGTGCTCACATAGAGCACTTGTGATGTGACTGAAAAAAACTTTGAGAGTTACCCTTCTTACCACATGTATTACATTCAGATATGTTCATTATATTTCACAAAATAAATTTATGAAATCGGGTACATCATTTTGACTTACCCTGTATAATGTCGGAGAAGACACGTACACTTAAACTTCTGGACGGATGATAGGTGTGTTGGTTGAATTGTTTGAAATGACTGGCGGAAGTTCTATATATTGATTTACTAGAGTATCTTGTCCTATTAGAGTAACATAGAACTTTTACTCGCGATGTATATGCACTGATTTTTACTCTTGTGTGAAAAGCTTATACGCATACTCATTGATTTCGTCTGATTACTAATCGGGCGGTCCAGGTTCAAATTCCAACCAGAACGCTGGAGACATTTCTCGCAGTGTTCCCATGTTTAGCGCAGCTACTTGCACTCACCCTCCTATCAAATCGAGTACCAGATTGTCCTTGTACTCCTAAGCACATTGGGAAGTTAAAGTGGTCGAGCAAAGAACTGACCACCCCACCTCACTTCCTACCATATGTCGAAAATATATAGAGCGATACCTCCTCATCGCCCCTGTGTTGTTCACGGCGCATGCTTTTCGGACTGGGGATAGGATCTTCACATTTTCTACCCACTTAATACCACATTATCTCTTCTAACGTTGAAGATTCTTTCTCAATCTTGGAAATGATAATTTGCTACATGTCAGGAGCCCAGGAGCCATATCACGCTAGTCAGAAGCTATATTTGAATATCAATTTAATTGTAATAGCCTTAGGCAACTTTAGATTCAGCTGGATGGATGTTGGTGGTATGAATTGTTAGAATAAAGAAAGTGAGAGGAAAGGGCACTTGTCATGAGCAAGGATCGAACCAACGACCCCTACTACCAGAGGTGTGCCATATACCATTTACACACCGCGGGCCTTATAAACGATATTTCTATGTGTTTCTAAGCTTATATGCTCATGTCAGGAACCTTTATTTAAGCCAGACACTCACAACCATGCCACATTCAGAATTTCTATATCATCTCAATTCTCTCCTCACCATAATGTCCAACATTAACATGGTATGATACACTCAGAAATAAAGTTCGTTCCGAGTCGAAAGTATTTGATAATAATTTATGGAAATTACACTTTTGGACAGCACAGGTTCTTAGATAATCTTATACACTTGACTCTCTTAAGGGATAGCTGCACGCCCAAATCATAATTGTTAGTTAATAGAAAAGTAAATTCCAAGTTTCTATTATAAACAGTGTCCGGCAAAACAAACAGTACTAAAATGTGCGCATGCCTGACGCGCATGCACTTTGTGAGAACAGTTTGTGAACATTTCTGTGGTCATTTGCTGTGTTGAGAGTAGCAATAATAGTCTTCACAACAAAGGAAAAGGTATTTATCGTGGAGAATTATTTACGATCAAACGGAGTATGTGTTTATTAAGATATTCAACAATCTGCACTCTGAGTTATGAACTCTGAGTGAGACGTAAGAATAATATTTTGAACACTTGCTGTACTAATGCATTTAGATATGTGTTAGCGTAGTCACCTCACATGCTCTATTGATCTATTTTGAATTTATTTCTTGGTTATCATTCCAGAACTTTTTGTTTTGCCGCATACTGTCTTGCAAATCACATTCGAGCTTCCCGTTGGTCATAATTGCTAGTGTATACGTAATTTCACCTACAACTTAGAGTTCCAATTTACATCCCACAGGAGTTGCTTTTGGCAATTACTTGTAAATAGATAGGCAAGGTCACAAGTAGACATGCAAAACCCAAACTAACCGTTATTATAAGCATATGTATGAAGGAAGTAGGGTGACCGTACCAATGGTTAGCCATATAAGAAAAATTTCAAGTGTAAACACAAACTGACGTTTACACAATAACAGATAAATAATTATATTTCTGCGAAACAAAAGTGCAGAATATGTGAGACAGTGCAGAATATGCGAAAGGAAAATAATCTTGCATTTGTTTGATTTCACAACACGATAGACAATTATATTGCTGAATGTGTAGTTGCAGTAGTCATTGACCAGTTGTAGTAGCTAATTTTAGACTATGATTGTTCCAGTGTATAATTAATTCCATTTAGTGTAGATTCTTCCTTGAACAACAAACGATTAATCAAGTTGATTACTTCACTGTAACTTCTAATAGATATGTATGGATATATTTTATTAGTTGTAAATGTCCTCTTATTGTGTGCTCTGCCGAGATCCACTTTACACACTTTACGTAATTTGGGGTGCACAATGCATTTCCTGTTAGCACAGCGTTTGGGGACTACACTATTAAACGTTACGGAAGTATAAGACGTTCTTTGTTTACTACTGTATCCAATATAAACTCTATTATAAAAGTTGTTTCCTTTATTGGTCAACTACTGGCACCTGGTCCATTATTGGTTCGGTCACTCTAATTTAATTTGGTCTTACATGAAATAAGTTTGACTACATCACAGTAAGTGTAACTGTGTAATGTAATCACACAGACAAATAATGTTCGTGTCACGAGATCACTTTATCTCTCAAAATGTACAGATCCTTTAATTTGAATTTATGGTCTTTGTAAATGTTCCGTCAGGTCGAAAATCCTGCTATACTTAATATCAGTAGGTACTGCAGAACACTTCAATGTTAGTGTACGTGTGAAGTAACATGTGCTAAATCGTTTTCATAATATTCTGCACAAGTGGCAACGAAATCATTAATGAAGAGAGTTTTTGTATAAACATGTTTACTCCCCAATCTTGACAAATAACTGGAGAAGATAACGTTATAAGTATCTTGCTCTTTCGAAAGTTAGAAAATTAGAAAAACAGTTTATACATGTATTAAGGCACAATGGGCTACACCTGCCTAAAACACACACATCAAAAACGAAATAAATAAATTACTGGTACATAGAGTGACAATAAATGTACAAAAGCGATTACATTTTTTATTTGGTTGTGCTCTCTGAATGCCAAATATTGAGAACTATTTTTTTTTAATTTTATAAAAAAATGTTTGTTTTGAACCAGTGCTTTTAACTTCTTGTGTAAAAAGGACACTTTACAGTGTATTTCAGATACTCTGCGTCATCAATATTTTAAGAGAATTTATCGAAAACATTTTCTTCATATATAGGATATTTTATTGTGAAAGAAGTCAACTTTACATAATTTGGCAGGTTCAAGATTGCCAGCCCATAATTGGGAGAGCTAATAATGAATGTGTTCCTGAAATTTCTTAACAAGTTCATAAGCACATTATCAATACATAGATGAAGAAAAATATTTGTCGGAATGTCCCAGTGAAAATTCACAATTACTTATCTGCATGAATTCTAAAACATTATTTGAAAGTTCATTCCATGTTGGAATACTTTACTATTGCACGTAAACTTGAACCTTTTTATCCAATTCTGATAATTTTGAAGTTTCGTGTCAGTTTTGGGAAGTTAATTCTGATAGTTTGTGTTACGATTGAGTAATCAAATTTCTCATTTACTTAACAACTTTTAACTTACATCCAAGCCCTTTAATTTTCCGCTGATCACGTCAAAGTTTTTCGTGCCTCTTTATTGTTTCCTATTTTAAATTGACGCCTTATCTGATGCTCTTCAAGACAATAATTTGCAGCTCCTTGAAGAGTAAATGTTGACTTTGATTCGCTGTCTAAACAATTGTATTAACAAAGCCATATAACATTTATGTAATAAGTGATGTGTTATAAAATAACATATATTTTTATAGTACTAATTTCCAGTAGTTGAGCTAAAGTAATGATGACGCCTTTACATGCTTAAGAAGATAATCTTAATCAAAGAGATTTACCATATACACATGGAACGAATGAAAGAATAAGGCATAATTTACGCTGTTCTTTTCTTTTCTAACAACTAACTAAAGCTAACAGTAAATTGGTTCTTGATCTCCAATTCCATTATGCACTTTGGAAATATTAGCGCTTTTATGAACAAGAGTATTCTTTACTCGCATCAGAGGACATTTAATTTCTAAAAGTTAGATATATAATCATGAATATTATTGTTAGTTCTGAAAGTATATTGAACTTTTCATCAAGGTTGTAACTCTAAAGTAGCCTAAAGACCTTAAAATTAAGTTCAACTTTTCGGCCACGCACTCATCTGTCTTGAAATTATAATAATATTTTAGAGAAACGTATCTGCATCCTTTTTTCGTACGATAGCGAACTTCATATCTTCACTGAAAAGAAACTGGCTGATTTTTTTCCGCCATACTAGTTGACTAAAATGAGTACCTTTCCAAAGTTTCATCAGAAAATAGAATAATAGCATCGACAGCCTTCGTCATCACTGGCCCTAAATGTTATTAATTACAAGACACAATTACTAGAACGTTCACGTACATCAGTGATATTTGTGGTGATTTAGAGTACGATACGAAATTACCTCACATAATAAACATTTATTCATCTCGAAGAAACTAATTTGTTTTCAGTTAAAAGTAATAACAGACCGTAGTTTGAGGTACTGGATTATTTCAATTAAAACAGAAGTTCAAAATGTGTTGACTCTATCAGAAATAGAGCACTATCTTCTATGAAAAAATAACACTTTTGTTTCAAATACAAAAACAATTAATCCACATAAAAGTCCAATTGCAAGCATAAGGAAAGAACAATACAAAAAATTGAATAAAATTGAACGTTCTGTTTGAGAGCTAACGCTTTGATTATATGGATTAACCAACATTCCGCTAGCGTCAGAAAATACATCCTCTCTCCAACAAACCAGTATTGAAACGTAAGTTTAAAACATGTTGAAATGGTAGAGCAAACATTGACCCCTTTACCATGCAGAAAGTTAGAGGAAGGAATGCTACAGGTTCCTCAGCAATGTGCAACATGGGGTTCCCATACTTTGTTTTAAATGCCTTGTCCCATAACTCTTCTAATGCGCTAATGTCAGTGATGCTAATCAATTTCTCAAACGCTTTTCGTTCTGTGTCATGAATATAATGGTAAGTTTTTGGGTTAGTTATAAAGCCAAAGAATGAAGCTTGGTAGCCAATGCTCAATACTAAACATACTAACATCCAAGAGATAAAAAGAACTCTCATAACTGTTTTGGGTGGGTGCGAAGGAATAGATACTTGTACGAGAATTGCTAATGATTCCGATGTAGAATGCTCTAGTAGAGTGAGTTTTCTCTCTCGAACTAAACTACTCATCAACGTAAAGATCACATTTACCACACCTAAACTAATAAACATTACAATCCACAGAAAGGACTTAGGGATAATTAAAGTCATCCACCCAGGGTATTAGGTTGGGTTTGGAGCAACCCACACCAAATGGGTGTAATCATTGGAGTAAACTAAGTCAAATGTAATAAATAACTTATGGGTAATGGACTATGAGCTAAATGCTCCATCATAATGTACAGAATTTATTAGAGACGCATTTCTTTCTGATGTGTTTAAACGTAGAGAGAAATTGAATTTATTTTCAAGAGTATTCAAGATCGTTATGTAAAGTCCAACCTATTGAACCTTCCCATTCCTTTGTACTGGGTACATTTGGCCTCGTACATGTGTTGATATAATAGACATATTACAAAGATGAAAATTATTCAACTTGTAAGGAAACAATTCGTTTCCAAATACGAACTGTGAATCATTGGAAATTTCCAGAAATTTAATATATGCTGGACATCCGCAGTACGATTGGTGGAAAATAAAATATGTATAAACAACAATTGAAGTAACCGATTTCCACATTTAATCAGATTCGTTCGGTGTTGCAAGAATGATTATCATCAAACTTAGTATTTGTAATAGCTTGAATACGCCTTTAATATCTTCATTTTGTACATTATCCTTCAAAATGCTACGATGCATTTATTTGGTGGATTGCGAAACTAATACCGGTATATTCTCCTGGTAGTGTAGTGAAACTCGAAGGTGTCTCCTACTAGGAATAAGTAGTCCACAGCCCTTTTGTTGCTTTCCTTGTGATGTTTAAGGGCGAGCAGACTACTAGAAGTAATGGTACTTGAATTTATATTTATCACTGGTATTGTATGACCTCCTTCCTCCTAGAAGTTCATAATCCTTGTGTAATACCGCTTTTCCAAATATAAATAATAACCGGGACATTTTGAAGTGCTGCTCTAATATAGCATTAACGCATTCGGATATTCTAGTCTGATAGTTACTTTCGTTGTCCATTCGTATTCCTTGGTCTGCGTTTGTAATTCCAGAAATAATGAACATGTGAAATAGCCATGTTGACATTTTCAGCTGAAGATTTCCCTCGAAATGGAAAAGAAGTGGTTTATTTACTTTCCTTTGGACGAATACATCATTACAACATTTTTTTAAACATATATTGCTCCTAAAGGATAAAATGAGAAATATTTTTGTGATATTGCCTATTGAAGATGGAAGATAAATCTTTTAATTTCTGAGTATTACATTTGCTAATATAGGAAACATAATATTGAAAAAAATGTATTGAATTCAAGTAAGATATGTTAAATCAAATATGAGCATCAAAATGTCTGTACTGACAGCTTGAAATTTGGGAGCTAAATTTTGGTTCTATGTTTTATCGTTGATAGTTTTGTATTTCTATGTTTTAAATGTACCAGTGGAAAGCACTATTTTAAGTCGTATTAAATGTCAATCATGAATTTGTTTGTTTGAAATGTGCGCAGTGCGATTAGTTTTAAATGATGTAAGTGAAACTGTTATAACAATTCCAATCCCAATCAACATGATGGCGAAACATCGTTATTAAAAAAATGCTGTTTACTTATGTGAATATGTTGGTATTACAGGTTGGATTTACTCGGAGGTACGTTAGAGAATTATTAATAATGAGTAAATGATTCGACATTGTAATGCATTTCAAATTTCCTTATTTTTTTCTTAAATAGTATTCCGAATGTTATTGTGCGAATTATTGTACTTGCAGTGGAGTTGTTAATTTAATTCCTGATTTTTAACAAAGTAACGACATAAATGATAGTAAGATCTCTTTCGAGTATGGATGGATGATCAGTTGTTAATTCGGAACAAGCTAAGTAATAATTTTAAGTTAGATGAGACCAAAGCACCTCCGTAGAAATTCAAATGGTCTTTTAATATATCTAAAAGAAATAATCAAAGTCGAAGTGGCAGATAGAAATTATTAAGCTCTTTCCACGACCTCTCAGTTTTAGAGTCCAAGTCATAGAATTTTCCACAGTTCTCAGACCATGACTAATCCAAGGACGTTTGGCGTATCTGTGTCGGACTTGCAGGTAAGGAGATCTACGAGGAAAAATTGGAGAATACTAAGCGGTTGAAAATGACCTGCCAGCTTTAGGATCAAACTGAAAACTTTGTCCACTGTTTCACACCACGACAAATCTAACGATATATTACTCATCTCTATGTAACTTGCAGATACTGAGATCTAGGAGGGGTATACATGGAGAATAATAAGCTATAGAGAAGGTCCTGCCAGACAATTCTTTTGAAATACGTGGAAAAATCATGACATAAGGCGTGGCTAATTACCAAATCAAAATGAATTTTCTACACAAATTACATATTTGAGTAAAATTCTAGAGTTGAAGAATTGCTTAATTCAGGAATACTCATGTGGATATAAATATTATCTAGGAATTAAAATTGCTGCATAGATATGCATCGGAATAGCTTCTACCTTCATAAACTATAACATTGTTTATGGTAGGTAGAGTAAAGGTTAGGACAAGTAATATCAATATCGATGGAAATTATTTTTACATTCTTTTCTTTAGTTCACAATGGTTCGTATCCTCAAATTCGGCAACGTTCAATTAACTCATTCCCCGAAGTCATACAATGATGATTTTTTTTCAGCGACGTAAGCTGGGTGACAATAGACTATTCCATTATTACTTTCATATATATTTTATATTTTGAAAGCATATTATCTTTTTCTTTGAATAGTAAGCATAAATACTATCGTACAATGTTTGGTTTGGCGTTTGACTGGTTGCAGAACACGTTACGATGTGGATAAGAATATAATTAACCATGGACCCCTCCAATTGAAGAATTTGTAAAGTATATTATGAAAAAGTACCCCATGCTTTCCCTTTTAGTCATTCATTTTTGTTTTTAGTGCGAATTGTATGTCTATAAAATGTTTTTGATTTAGTTATTTTTCTTCTATGAGTTTTTCACACCGTTTAAGACCATAACGAATTCAAAATTGTATGATTTATCTCTGTGTTACTCGTTGCTATTGAGAACTAGAAGGGGAATAAATATGGAAAATTCTAAGCGATTGGAAAGGAACTCCCAGCTTTAGAGGCAAACTCATATATTTTCCCACCGTTTTGGACCACTATGAATCTGGCGGTGTACGGTTTATATAGGTGAGACTTGTAATTACTGAGTCCTAAGGGAGAACAGAGAATCAATCAAAGGAAGAATACTAAGCGATTGAAAAGTACTTGCCAGTTTTACAGTCAAAGCTATATGTTATTCTACGGTTTGAGGACCATTACAAATCCAAGGTTGTGTGGCTTGGGCAGAGATGGGGAATACTAAGCTATTGATAAGGACCTCCCAGAAAAATATTTTGACATACCTGTACAAATCATGACACAAGACGTGACCGATTATCAAATCAAAATGAATGTCCTACACAAAATACATATTTGAGTGAGTTGCTAGAATTGAAGAATTACTTGGTTCAGGAATGGTCTTGTGCATTTAAATCGTATCTAGGAATTAATATTGTTCCATAGACATGCATAGGAATTGCTTTTACTTTTATAGCATAAACTTTAAAAATTGTTTATGGTAGGTAAGTTAAAGGTTAGGATAGGTAGTATCAATATCCACTGAAATTACTTTTTTCTGAGGGTCATATGTGTCAGAAATGGTTCTGCTTCTTATTATTTAATCTAAATTACTGTATAAAAAATACTTCTTCTTAGCGTAAAATGAACCCTATATTAAGTGTACTAGGTTAATGATTTACATATATCTTCAGAAATTTATTAAAGTTTGCCTGACAGTGCTCCTCTCTGTTTGTCTAAAGTTTTTCTAAGAGTATTAATTTCTACAAAATAAATCTTATTTCGCGCAACTATGAAGAATATTTATCTAAATTGAAATTAACTAATATATATATATACAGATGCTTATCAGAATAATGGAAACACCTGTAGTTGGCAACACGTCAGATGTATGGGTTGGCAGTGGTGTCGTGGCGACCGCAGCGCCGGACTGCTGGTGCTGGTGTGTTAGGTCGGTCTCCATACTACGTCAGGCATCGTGGAACAGGAGTGTGCAGTGGCTGCAGCAGACGGAGGTAGTGTAAAATGGGAGACCTCTCAGAGTTTCAAAGAGGGCAAATTGTTGGTGCGCGGTTATATGGAGTGAGTGTGACGGCAGTGGCTAGTGTGTTAGGTGTGTCGCCAGGGACAGTGTCGAAGGTGATGACGGCCTACACAACACACGGGAAAACCACATCGGGGAAGCGGAACAGTGGGCGGAAGAAAAGCATCAGTGACAGGGCACGCCGGGTATTAAAGCGCATTGTCACGCGGAACCGTGGTGCCACTGCGGCGCAAGCGACGGAGGAACTCAATCAGCACCTCCCCCAACCTGTTTCGACAATCACAGTCCGCCGCGAATTACATGACATGAACTTACGGGGTCGTGTTGCACGGGCCAAACCTCTCATCAGGGACCAGAACGCTTTAGCACGCCGCAAATGGTGCCGCGACCATGCAACTTGGACCGTTGACGACTGGAAACGTGTGGTATGGTCGGATGAGTCACCATTCACCCTATTCCAAACCACGGGCCGTGTTTATGTGTGGAGAACGCCCAAAGAAGCGTATGATCTGCAGTGTCTCCGCCCAACTGTGAAACATGGCGGCGGCACGGTGATGCTGTGGGCCGCAATATCATGGTTTTCATTGGGTCCTGTGGTCACACTTCGCGGACGCATCACTGCCAACGATTATGTCGCAATTTTAGGAGACCACTTGCATCCTATGGTCCGGATGTTGTTCCCGGACAATGACGCCATATTCCAGGATGATAATGCACCCATTCACACAGCTGGAGTTGTTGCA
>JAGDQP010026012.1:0-10289 GCA_022664845.1 Lepisma saccharinum
AGACAACACACACACACACATAAGAATGAGAGTGAAAGAGTGTGTGTGTGAGAGAGAGAGACAGAGAAACGGCGTTGCTTGCTTTATTACCCGAGGCAAAGAATTATTTCTTAGTTCTGACACCTGATCACAAAATGAATCAAACAGAAGCAAAAGATCTTGCCACTCTGTATTGATCAAATTGTGTGAAGTATTACTAAATCATTTTTTTAAAACAATCATTTTTACGATAAATTGTATGCCTATTCCTGACTCTTTCTTTCTTCCTTGTTCAGTTTCTCATATGTCATGACAAAAAGAGATTGGCAGTGAAACCAACTGTCAACCCTGTTCAAAACCGCGTGACTAAACCGCCTAGTGTGCGCTGCTTCATAAGAATACATGGATGTGAATCCTGCCGCTGCGATCAAATCGCCAAGTTTGCGGTGCTTCATAAGAAAGCATATCTTTTTTAGGTTGAACCGCCTAGTGTGTGGCAGGCCTAAGACACATAAAAAAAGTGGATCGGTAGCCTCCCTGAGACCCCCTAGAGCGGTTTAAAAAAAATCAGAATTTCACATTTCTGGTAAATAGCACTGACCGTAGACCATATAGGTGGAAGAAACTTGCGAAATCGTAATCTACCTTTAATACCTTTCAAACGGTGTTTCACACGTCAAAATCGGTGACGGGGTTCAAAAGTTATGATTTTTTTAGCCGATTCGCAGAAGTTTCAGATATGATAGAAAAGTTTGTCTGTCATTCTGTGCGTGTTTTTGCTTTAGACCCAAATGGTTGGTACCTGCGGATTTTGGGGGTTAATTGCGGGCCACAACAAGTTGAGGTAAAAGAGAGTGCTTATTTTTTTTATAGGAGTTACCGTTTTCGAAATACGAAGATTACCATGGTTCAAAATCGACCTTTTGTATGAAGACTTTTGTATGCTTTATATTAACTTGCTCTGTAATTATATCTGGTACAAATCTTGTAATTTATTTTTAACTCGCTTCTCATCATACAATTTCTTTGAAATTTTTGCAAATTTGTTTGCTTCCGATTACAATATAACATTCAATCATTAGATATATGAAAGAATAATCCTGTTAACTGTAATTAATTAATTAATTAAATAATTGAAAATTATCCTTAACTGCACGCAATGCCGCATCTATTGTGTGGAAATTAGGTTGCTTTACTCGCAGGGAGTTTAATATTCATCTATTATACATACAAAAATTAATTAGAAAAGTATTTTTAAAGAAACACGCTTTTTTAGATGGACTAAAAGTAAAAAAAAAATAATACTGTATATTCAATTAATCTTATGAATCGGAAAATAAAAGCGTGGGTCTTCTTGTTAACCTTATCTTAAAATTATATCATCTAAGAGCACCCACGCTTTTATTTTCCGATTCATAAGATTAATTCAAATTATTATTTTTTACTTTTTAGTTCCTCTTAAAAAATTCCTGTTTTTTTAAAAAAAGATCCTTTTTAATTAATTTTTTAATGTGTATACTTACAAAATAAGTGATCAGTACAAGTGATACTTACAAAATGTCAGTACAAGAACCCCTTCGAGGTAAAGGGAAAAGTGACGCAGGAATTCAACTCACAAAAGTGATATCCATTTTGCAAGTGACTTTCGTTGTGTCACTATGGAAGAAGGGAGGATATTAAGTCTCTTAATTTTATTATAAAGGAAACAATTCCGCCATAGTGACATAAAGAAAGTCTCACTCGCAAAATGGATAACACTGGTAGAATTCTTGCGTCACTCTTTCCTTTACCCCGAAGGGGTTTTTGTACTGATATATTTAGTCATCCAGTTCTTGAAATTTAGAAATAACTAAAAAAAAAGTGTATAGTTCGGAGAAAAAATTTATTTTCTAGTAAGTCTATGTTAACCTTCTTCGAAGTGGCCATTTCGTAATAATTTTCATTTTTAAATCATTTCTTTTAAGTACTTCGTTTTAAATTCAGTTTTCTTGTTGTTACATATTGTGAATATCAATGTCACATCTTTCCTTTAAATTCAGTCTTTTAATTGCTGTTGATTGTTGGCACTGATTAAGGAAATTATACACATCTTTCCACTCCATAATTTGTTGCTTCTGGAACTTTCATAGTTCAACTGATCAAGACAGGCAAATTTATGTGAAAACCCTCACACACTTATACACTCCAGTATGTATGGTTGTAGAGAAGAAAAATATTATTTTCTCTATCTTGTAACTCCTGGAGCCCTAATGGTTGAACTTTTCGGGACTATACATATTAAAATGAAACCCTTACATCATAGGCTTTCATATGGTAATGGAATGTGGAAGTGGAGGACGTGGTTTACCAGAAATACAAACAGACAGACAGACATTAGGGTCGGGAAGCTTCTTACTTTAAAATGATATATACACCGTATACTTATCGTATATGATGAGTGTGAAACTGATCTCAAACTAAACGAAAAGGAGTAAAAGAGAGAGGGGCAAGCAGACAGACAGAGTTGCAGAAATAGTTGACATTTATTGGAGAAGCTTTTCCTTTTCTGCAAAACAACTCTATTCATTTCAATTTTCACACATACTTTTGCACGGTAAGCGCACATGAAGCTTGCAGTACGAAACTATTCAATACTCGTATGCATCAAAGTATCGGTGATAAGTCAGATAATATAGATTAGGTATATCTCAGGCTTACTATTATATTAGTGCTGACTAAGTAAATGAAAGCAAGTATTTGTTACAATACAATGTGAGAAATATTTCTCATTGAATATTTTGAGGTCAGTTCTCATCTCTCCGAACTTGTAGTTAGTAGTTTCCAGGCAGCAGAAATTTATTGTATACCCTGGATTTTTATGCATTTTTACTATGTTCACCTCTCCCTCTTCCTCAATGTCGGTATTTGAATGCGATGCCAACTATCCTTTGTCGTACTTAACGCCAAATTAATGTTTAATTTATGTATTGCACTAGGACATTCAATTATTCCTCTCCACACTTTTCTATCTCTCATGCAGCTGGGGAGACTTCAGACCTTTTACTGCAGTAGATAATTACGAATATACTGTACTCATATAGCAAAAGTAACTCAATCTCTTGATTCAAGTCTAAACCAAACGCCCAATTTGTAATTTAACTCACAATCAAGAATACTGGAACACAATCTTTATCGTTATTAATATTTCATACAATATGTGTACACTAACATTGAAAATAAATTTCCACTAGTTATTACAGTCTACATTAATACACAGCAAGAAATTATTGGCCGAAACAAAATCTTGAACGCGGTTTTGGACCTTGAGGAAGTTCGGCCGTTACCAGTTTCATACGCCTGCCTCCACATGTTTCGTTTAAACATTTTTCTCTTTTCCAGTACGCCAGTTTAAATATGATGAATTGATTATGTTTTTTCTATTTTCCTCTCTTCTTCCAGAAACTCAATTACTTTCTTCCTTCCTCTGTGTGCTTCTTTTTATGTTGGTGATCCAAAAGTTTAGGGCAAACTGCTAAAGAACAAACAAATCAAAATTAATAGTCCCTGACAGTTCTCAACAATTCAGAGTTGAAGTAAAGCGCGCTGAAATAGGAAAAGTGTATATTTCGCCATCTATCATCGAATCTTGGCATCAGGCCATTATCTTGCAAAGGAAAACTTTTCTCCCACAAAAGAAGATAAAAAAAATATATATAAAACGCATTCAAAGCTTTCAAATATTGTATACGCTAAGCCTTTAAATAAATAAAAGAAAGAAGTCATACTTTTTACAACGCGGAAGAGAAAATAAATTCTTTTATAACGGTTAAAATGTTTGCCATTGAAAGATATGTTTGGGTTCTCTCAAAATCTAGGCAAGGAAAATTACCAGTCTGTTGGTGCTTGGCTGGGTTGCTCCCACAGAACTAATTATTACAAATCACAGGAATGTCTGAACTCTCAACGCGTACGCTTCGTTAAATTTGGAAATGGAATTCGTTGCGCTCAAGGCGGATTTCTCTTACAACTGTGAGTGTGCTCGCACACAGAAATATTTGGAGGAAAGGAACATTTTAAAAAAGAAAGATGTTATGCTGCTTTTATTAATAATTTAGGTAAACAATTCTATTACTAAGCACGAACTTGAATTATAATCAAACTGAGTCGTAGAGAACTGCAAGTTTCGGATAGCATAGTGGGCTTTTTTGCTTCCATTTCCACTTAAAAATGGAAAGAATGTAATATTGAAATCAGACTTTGAAAACAGTTAAACAGTTTAAAGTTTGATGCGTATGCAATGCATCCTTTTATATATTTGGCCAAGCATACATGTTGAACGGATGCATCATGTGTCCTGAAACGTTTTGTATTTTGTAGAGGATGCTTATAAGTAGTAAAGCAACTATCTTTAAAACTAGATAGCTGCACCGCTTTCGTATGTCTGTAATGTATTTGGCTTTGTTGCACGAAGTCGCAATGTTGCACCTACAAATTCAAGCCTACAGAGTTCAAACGTTTAGAGGAGAAAGTTTATAACCATATCAAGAGTTCTATCTTTGCTCATTTTCCTTTCCTTTTTTTTCATTGTTGTGATCGTTTGAATATTGTTGTGAATATACAAACCTATAACAGTGAAACTCTTTTAACAAAGAACAAAAACTTCACCGTTTCACCATTCGAAGATGAAATTTCTTCCCTGAAAGTCTGAACTCTCTAGACTTGAATTTGTAGGTGCAACATTGCAATTTCGCGGAACGATACGGAAGAAGTGCTTCCGTCTAATGTTAGATATGGTTGCTTTATGCTACCCTTAATACACATGTAGAAAAGATAGAGAAAAGTCTATACAACCGATGCGACACAGTTACTATTTGGATTGCATTTAAAGAACTGCCTTGCGCAGTAAAACCTCACTATTTGTTCACTCTAACTTGTGTGTAAAATTGTACGAAAAAGTGTTTCAGAAGAGTTAATCAGAAGCTTAAAAATATACAATAAAATATCAAAACTTTACTCATTTGAGGTTTGCTACAGATGACCCTAAAATTAAGTAAAATATGTGCCTTCTTAAGAGTGCATCGCAAATTACACAACCAAATTACTTAAAAGGTAAACATTTTCATTGCAAACAAGTGCTGTAACATATTCTCTTAGATATGTTTTAAAAATCAAGACTATTTTCGTGTGCTTATGAAAGTAAAGAGCGTGGTTAAATGCAATGGAATGTATGATTCCACTTGAAATTTCACCATGTGCAATATCATTACCATTACAATTTTATTTTAGGGACAACATACCATTTTGGCATTTCTCAAACGGACAGTACTCATTTACATGATTTTGTAGGCAGCGCATATTAACTATCTGCGATCACCGTAGAGATTCCAATACTTAACAAGTAAAATACTAATGAATTCATTGGATCCTAGGTTCTTTATTATTTAGTGATGGAAAAGCATAAGTAGTAGATGCAACACTGTCACTTTATAACGACCATTTTTAATCTGATTGATAAGGATCTCATTAGCTTTTCCAGTGCAATTGCCTAGGGTAGACTTAATAGTGTGCACTTATAAAATATTAGTGCTATTAGTAACTTCACTATTCTTTCTATTTCATCATCATCATTAGGATAGTTAGTGTTCAGTCGTTAGCTGCAGACCTGATTCGGAATCTATTTCCCTTTCTGTCTCAGCTTAAGATTTTACTTCCTTAAAACGGCAACCAAAAATACCGTCAGTCTCATCCTTCTAATATAGAGTCCATGCACAATCAATGACCATGTATTATTACCACTGTCCAAATGAGAAACAAAGGGAAATATAATAGCTCTATACTTGCTTCGAGATATCCTCCAGACATTCATCTGGGTTAGCTGAGGTAAACTATACAAAATAATTAACAAAAGCAAAAGTCCCGATTACAAGATGATCTCCGCTAACATAGTTGTTAGCTTAAGGTAGAAAATAGTATTACTATAAACTGAAAAATGCCATGGTGGCGATTAAACGTATGCCAGGCACAAGATATAGACCCAAAACAATGGGTGTGCATTCGTAATAATGAACTCTTCTCCACCAGAAATCATATATGTGATTACTTTCTTTATTAAGAAATGAATGTTCAATGTTGATAATTGCTCCATTCGAGTGATCAATTTCCTTTGTATCTACGCTACAATGTATCGACATCTTTTAGAAAATGGATAAAAGAAACCGAATAACTTTCTTTTGACAAACGAAAGAAAACTAACAGAACTGAAACAATTTGAACGTCCATTTCTCAGTTACCTGACAATTTATGGGTCATAAAACAGGATATTGGCCAAATAAAAACTGAACAGAAAGCTTTCTGTATGTATAAATTCTTCTCAGTTCAAATCTCATGGAAGCTTTCACGTGATGTGAGAAGGTTCTACTTCTACTTCTTCTACGTATTTTCACTTACATCACTTTTACTTACATTTGGAGGTTAGGCCAGGAGATGGGAAAATGCTTTCTTTAGAAAATAATATCAAGAAAGAAGAATATTTACATTTAAGTATTATTCAATCGATGCAGCAGTTTCAATCCTGGATGGAGAAAATTACTACCGGGCATATTTTGACCGTAAAATTGTGCCAAAATATGATGATAACATTGAAATCTGTTTTGTAAATGTAATTCTAGATGACAAATATCAAAACACATTCTGCACATAACATATTCATTAAATATAAATTATGTATCGCAAGTTAGATAGGAACGGTGAATATAGCTTCAGAGGTACTTGAAAACACATACACATTTTTAATTTTGGAACGTTAAATACAGTTTCTGCTATACAGGCATTACTATCCACAATTTGACATTTACTTAAATTCATTATTATTGCCTCTACCAGGAAGGGGGACTGTTTTGTTACTAATTAGAATAATTACTTTGTTTCCTTCATTTTTATCAATGTGTGCAGTTTGCAAGTAATTATTGTAATTGACGTCATATAATTACATGAAACAGTTATATTTTAACTAAAATATAAAACGATTGTTTTTTCTCTCTTCCGCTTCATTACGATAGTAATCAGTAATTGAAAACAGAACGTTCCTAACCACAAGTACTCATTAATTTAAAATTACCATTTGCCAATACGATAAAATTGATACTGTATTTAATTTTGCTTCAAACTACGTAATCATATTGTCCTGATAACATAATTTGTAGTAAATATTTTGGATGCAGGTTTTCAAAATGATTTTCTGTGTTACAACTTTGAAACCGAAAATAAGCTTTTAATGGAATAAATACAGTTTACTGAATTTCAATAAACTAGAAAATAACTTAGCAAATGAATCTAAAATAGTATCTAACTTTCAAATAGATCATTACTTCTTTTCTATGATTTTTTTTTCTAGTTTGAATAAAATTAATCACTGGACTATGTAGTCCTCTGCACCTTAAATAAGAAATTTAGTATCTTGCTACTTCCGTTACCTCGTATTGCTGTTTGTTTTCACCTCTCAAGACCTGACTTGATTAACTGCTTTTCGTAAATGTAGAACATTCCTCTACCATCCAGTAACAAAACAAAATAGGAAAACGGTAGTTTGATCTATCGACAAAATTCTCCTTTCCTTATCTGGTCAGTGCATCTAGTGTGGTTCTGTCTATCCCCCAGGGTACATCTTCCAACCTCGGCTCGTTTTGGTTGTTTACTTGCTTTGGTTTTCCGCTGCGACCAGCATCTGACTTCATGTATATTGAAGGCAGTTACCGCTGACCTCTAACAATTGATCGTTGAGTGAGTGAAAGTCGTTGAGAGAGAAAGAAGAGGAGGTAAGCTTCTCTCTCCCTCTCTCTATCTCTTCGTCGGACTATCTTCTCTATCTCTACGTTCTAACGTACCAGCAGATCGATGTTTGTTCAGAAGAAAAACTCTGAAGAAGCAGGGCAAAAAAAATCTTGTGCTGGCGGCTTGCACCATCTCAGGAGACTTTAATTAAGAAAAAGACGCAAGCAAGAAAACTAAAGCACAACCTGCCTCTCTCTGTCTCTCTCCACCGTCTTCCAGCCTGTAGCCAATTGGTGACTTGTATAAGAGAAGCTCTGGATCTCTCGTCTGGTAACGGAGTTTCATTAATGTTTTCGAGTAAACATGCAAAGAATCAATGTGCATAGTAGTGTGCCTCAATGTGTGAGGATCTTTTGGAATTTTGGAACATCATTAATCATAGCAGAGGAAAAGGTAAAGCATTTCTCTTCTTCTCTGTTCTTCATCTCTTTCGTCTTCTCTCTATCGTTTCTCCCTTCATTTTCTTCTTCTTCTTCTTCCTCTCTCTCTCTCACCACATACAAGTCAGAGGGTTAGAGTTTTGAGAATTTTTTTTATCATCATAAACAGGGGAAAAAATGTTATGGCGTCACAGTTCTCTCAAAGAAATGTCCTCCTGAGTTTTCAAACGACCGTCTTTCTGCTTTTTCACTTTTCCTTTATAACGATTTTTTTCGCTTTAAATAACGACATCTTCCTGTTTTCTGCTTTCTTAATGGAAAACAAACTTATTCCTGGAACAGCACATATGTGTACCTATTCCCTTGCGTTCTTTCCTTGAGAAGATTGTGATTAACCGAAATATTTCAAGACGGTGCTTGAAAAAAAAAAAATGACTTGTATATTTACTACGAACATTGTTTATCTCTATACCGGTTTCGTTTTTCACTTCTCTTACTTACTATTGCCTATTTCCTGACTCAGCTTCACAGAAAATAAGCCATTTGAAAGAGCAGTTATGAAGTGTCATTTCGTTAAAGCGTCAATTGCTTTCAGGAGTTCACACTGGTAAACTGGAAGCTTAGGTATCAAAACTTAGTTACTAGTTGGATGGTAATTATTTTGTATATTACAAATTTATCTTGATTGTCTTATTAAGTGCAATAAGGATTATTTGACGTGAAATTACCAAAGGTCGTGAGCTCAATCATTTGGTTAATTCTCCATATTTTCACCGGAGGTAAACTTACTACTGACCTGCTCAAAGGAGTTCTTTTATCATCTGCCACTATCTTAGAATTAGGAACGTGTTTTGCTACCACGACGTGGAAACATAAGCATTTGGAATGGTTTAGGGGAAAAGGCTTTCGTGTACATTCTATTACACATAGAAAATTCTGGCTTGCACTGCTGTAAAGTAAACACGATGGGTCAGGTGTATATGTATGGAAGATAAGTATTTCATAAATAAGATTGTGAAAAGTTGAAATTTAGCCATTCGAATAGCATGTTTTACAAATTTTAAACACTCATAAATAGAAAGGTTGTGAAAGCATAAGTTGGTGGTTATGTTACAAGAGGTAAGGATAGAGGTATGGATTCTGACTAGCAAAATTATGAGTATTTCAAGGTTCAATATCTGAGAAACCAAACTGCAAACGATTTAAAATTCTTCCTTTGGAAAGCCCTATTGGTATAGTCCTGATGAAAAAATGTACGTTTCATTTTGAGTAGCATACTGGTGTTCATAGATTGTCAAAAATTGGTAACAATCAGCAATGCATAGAGGATTTATGAAAACTGCTAATTTCAAGGTCAAATGTCTGAAAAGTGCATATTACAAAAACAAATAATCTAAAATTCTATATTTAACTAGTTCTGTTGGTACCGGTAGTTACTAAACTATTAGTTTCATTATGTGGTACACAATCGTGTTCTTGTCACAGGCTGTCAAAAAGTGCTAACAATTTGAAATGCCTAGAATACTCTGAGAATTTAAATGACCTCCGTCAGGGTTAACCGAAAACAATTTGTATCCAGGCCACTTAGGAGATAACTATGATATTACTAACACATTATGGAATTAAAATATTTTTTCTGTTACTCTAGTGCCCCCTTACTTCGAAGTCACAGGCCATTGCGTCGACTTTGGCATCACTCAATAGTTTTATTATACATAATTAGTAAGACGATAGAAATATGTTAAGAATAGAGGCACCATTTGTGAAACTGAAAATTTCTTTCATGTCAGGCATCTTAGAACAGGCCTTCTTCTTCTTCTCTCATTATTATTTAAATGCTGGAAGGGATCGCTTCTCAAAAATGACCACTACTATCAAAAAGAATAAGTTTAGGAGTCCTACAGAATTTCATAACCAACATTTTGCCTGAATAAAATTTCATCTAAGTACTCTTAATTTCAAGGACAATGCACAAATATTTAAAATTAACGTGGTTCTTGGTGGTTATAATGATTTATGTCTCGAAAAAGGTCAACCTTATCAAAAACATTGAACTGTAGTAACAAATTTTCTTCTTCATTATTTTGTGCTGGACATTTCTTGTCAATAAACTTTCCTCCA
>JAGDQP010026013.1:0-26342 GCA_022664845.1 Lepisma saccharinum
ACTTTTTTCAAGTTTGCTTCAACATATCTCAAACATGGCACCATATATAGATACTGCAATTAATTGTGTATAATTTGCAGTTAATTTACTTTACTTTGGAAGAAACCCGATGGTTTTATCTCTATTCTGTGGAAAATTATAAGCGTTTAAAAATTCTATTCGAAATTCTACGGGCGGCCATGTTGATGACGTCATAACTCTCGATCTACTGGAACGTCAGCTTGGCCCCCCCTCTATTGTTTGTGTATATGACCCAAAGAATGAATCTGCAGTGGTGGCCAAACTTTTACGTTCACGGTAACTCCCACTTAATGATTCATACCTACTATATGTAGCTATGATTTGAAAGAGTAAATAATACGGATAAATATTCCCATAGAATCTAAACAAAATAATATTTGAAAAGTTTTAATTTAATCAGTGCTCAATTTGACGTTGAATGCCTTAGTATGTGACAGATATGTTCTGATATATTTGGTTGATCAGGCACCATTGAAAATTTCTTTTAAGCTCATTGTTTAAAGTAATGTCTATTGATAATTAAAAGTAGATTTCATTTTTCAATTTCTATCTTTTTCAAGGGACAGTTATAGAGTAAGACAAATATTAAAATCATTGTAGTTATAGTTTTTGGTTAACTATGTATATACGAGATTTTCAGTCGTATTTAGAGAACCTATTAAGGCTTTTTATTGGTTTTCAGATATGGCCTATCGTTATCTGTGTTTTCTCGCAGTGATAAGTTTAATAATTGGCTCCTTATTGGTAAGTAAGTTTATGTTTTTTTTTATGATTTTACTGCATCAAAATATTTAATAACCTTCAGCCTTCGACTGAAAAGTTGCGTGAATATAGTCTATTACAACACATCCATTTACACTATTCTTTGTCATCTTAACCTCTAGTATAGATTCTGTGTCCCGAGCAAGCAAGCAAAAAAAATAATAATATTTTTCACTCATTAAATGCTTGTTTGACCTTGGCTCCTCTCATTTAAGGGAGTTTTTGTATTCTTTGTATTGAATAACACCCGCAAGGAATTTACAATAGCTGTCCAGAAATTGGTACACAAGAAGGTGGATTGATCATAATTTGGGACGGAGAGACGTCTACAACAGTGTATGCAGGGTAGGACAAAGCAGAATTAACATATTTTAATAACGGTTTAATTACTCTGCGCGACCACACAAATAACTACTCTGGCATGTAACCTGTCGTGCAAATGCTCAATATCACTCTGGTTCATTACACCCACGTACACTGTATATCTTGACATAGCTGAGCGGTGGTCGTTGACAAGGCCGGGCTGCAGGTCAGGCACCAGCCGAAAATGTCCCACCCGTGCTCGGTGGGCCTGAAGTTCGTTTCCGCTCACTCACTTGGCACGCAGGTTGTAAAGTTTATGACCCTTAAATTGCTTTACCCTATTGGCCAGCTTAAATTCGCCGTCCTTCAAAAAATGCTGTTTGGAAAATTACCAAACTGTAGCCCTGTTAATTGTCATACGTTCGCGCTGCAGTTTAAGTGATTGTCCAAAAAGTTCGCAAGACTGTTATATTAAAATTTAAACATATTATTTGTTCATCACAAATTAATCAAGGAAAGTATTAAAACCAATCCACTGAAAAGTGTCTCTCCTTTAGAGTATACCTGATTCTGTTAGTTGAGTCAGAATACTCATACACGATGTAACACAACACATATCCAAGATTTTCCCAATACGGAGCAGATTGGTATTAGGTTAATCATCAAATGCCTCTAGTTGATGTAGGTTATTCACCTTGATCTGTGATACATAGGTTATAATATCTTGTTCGTAAACTCTGAATTAATTTTTCTGGTTTCTTCCTTCACATCATTCACGGCGAGCTGCAGGTAGGGAGCCGATATATTACTATATAACAATGCTAGAAAAGGCGTTAGAAAGCATAAACGCCAGTCCCGAGTCCTTCCAGAGTAAAAAAAAAAAGAAAACAGACTGAGTTAGAACCAAATTCTAAGAAAATTTCTTGAATTATGGCATTGCAAAAACCGCAATAATTTTAGGCAGTCTAGCAAAGCGTTCTTCAAGTCCGTTGCAGATGCATTAGCCACCTGTACTAAATCAAAGACATCAACTATTCTTGTTGGCAAGTAAGTGCCCAAGAACGTAAATGATGAGCATAGCCCAGTTATTTATTGTCTGTCTTTCATAAATAAATATAGATATTTAATCCTCCTTTCCGTTAATAAGAACATTTTCACATGTTTCTTGCTGTGTGGTCGATTATGTTGGCAAACGTCTCATTCTGATACTACTGCTTCTTCGAAATCTATGAACGGATAGTAGCTTTTCACCTGCTTGTACGCAAGTCGAAACACTCTTGCAGTTGAATAGATATGTTGATTCTGCTGCTTTTCAAGTAGCGACTGAACTTTCCTTTCCTTATTCTGTTGCATAAGATGTGCGAATTTCTGAAGAATATTGTTGCAATTTATTTTATTAATTTGTTACAACGGTCATATTTTTAATGGTCACCCTTGGTGCTGACATTCAGTTAGCAATTGAAGGTTTGTGAGAGACTAGTCTAATCCACGCCCTGGTCAAAAGTTAACTCTTGAGGGAACAGCATACTATTGTCATCTACTGACTTGTTAGAACCACTGGTTAGTGTGGCTTTGCCGTGGAGAGTGGAATAAGCAAAAGTATCAAGACATTAACATGTATTATAGGGCAATTTGCATTTGCCATTAAAAAAAAAGTTAAAATTGTTGTTTAACCTAGTCTCTCACTGTTCAACCCTTTCATTGAGCGATAATTTCATTGCGTGAGTAACTACCAACGGCTTATGTAAGAGCGCCCACTCACGCAACTCATATTCAACTGTAAATTCGGCCAAGGTTTGAGATAAAATAGTCGATCAAGGAATCTTAAATTATATTTGTGTTTATAACTAATCATTTTATGATTTTGTTACGAATGCGCTGATTGTTTAGATAATCTGTTGTATAATTAATAATTGTATGTCAGCACTTACCTCAAGTTTGTGTGAAGAATTAGTTCTATATAATTGCATAACATATTGTTTTGTTTTTATTATTTCTTGTAGGAGGAAAAGGTATTGCTAATTCCGTGGTTGTTTCTCAATCTTCACAATTTTGTAATTAAAATGGCCATGTCTCCTATATTTATATTGTTCACTTTCTTAGAACCTCATGGGACAATAAGATCTGTGGCGCGACTATTGGAAGAAGGTAATTAAGTGTAGTATATTTATATCGTCCTATTTCGTAAACATAATAATTTATGTAAATAACTAGCATTTATTAAAATATATTCATTACTAACCTAGAACAGTGTTTTGAAAATTTTTCTTAATAATTGTTTAATAATGTACGATCAGGAGATATTGATAGCTTATCATATGTTGCTGTCAACTATTAGTTACTGTTACACCTTTTGAATCGAAAAGAATTGAATCAAAACTTCAAACTTTATTGTAGTATTCAATTCACATGGTATTGATAATTCAGTATATTTTCATGTCTTTGACATTTGTACACGAAATATATTAAGAAGCAGATGAATTAAGATTAGATTTTTGGATAAATGTGACAAGCTATATTTTAACATTCTGCCATCCTGTCCCTAAAATGTTCAAAAATGCTAAGTACTGGAATATAGTTAGGTAACAGGTAAATCATTGGATATCTAGCAAGACACTGGCTTTTGAGACATTGCCACTTAAAGTTGTTAGTACAGTTTGGATATTCCCAAATATTTAACATTTTAATTTTCGATTTATTTATTTAAAACACTTATTTCTACATATATCAGAGCAATCAATTACTATAATTTTTGCTCTATTGTAAAGTAAAAGGGAGAGCATCGAACTCCACAGCTGGATCAGTGCTTATCAGATTTGTAAACAAATGTTTAAATAACTATAGTGGGAAACACATGAATTGAACATGCATACAAGGGTACATATGAAATAGAAAAGGGCTCTCCACTTTTGTAGAAGACAAGATGTCGTGTGTCAAAATAGAGAATCTACTTGACGCTTTCTATAACGTAGTGTGGAAAAATACTGGGACGAACAACATGAGTTCTGTGAAGTTTATTGCCATTCTAGTATCCTATACATGAGTGAGAAATATATTTATTGTTGTGACACACCCCTCTCGATGAGTTGTGCCACAGTAGTAGACCATGAGTTAGTTCCAGCAGTTGTCTTCGACCGTAGCATCACTGAGTCTTAGTCGCTCAACACCTTATTGCTGATTTGATTTTTTTTTGCCTTTTACTACTATTGGCAGGTGTTTGCCACAGCTGACCATGATCACTTACTTTCCATTTCGTTCATTATCCAATCTCGCCGTCTTGTTATAACTACTTGCCTCTTTTCAAAGTCCCTTATTTTTTTATACTCGTCTATGTTCGCAACACTCAGCATATACAGTACTACCTGCCACTCTGGTAGCCGTGCGCTCTACGGCGGTAGGCAAACGACTAGAAGTTCCCGGATTTGAGACCCAGCAGAGGCATGCCTGTGGATTGTAATGGCTAAAGGGTGAATCGTGATGGACCGCAGTCAAAATGTACTAGACTGTCCCATATAAAAATATATTTTTAAAGATTTTATGAAGTACTATCACACTAGATAATGTCTGAACGTTTGATATTCGTACTTCTTGGGGATAACTGTAATATCGTGACATTTAATTTTCAAGATTTGTTTGAAAAAAAAATCAATTTAGAAACTATTATAAAGAATTCAGTTATAATTTTCATTCAGCTAATTTCACGTAGTTGCTCAAAATTGAATATTATACATTACAAAAGGCAAATTAATTATTACAGTAAAAATTAAATACAACTGACACATTTTATATACAGACATGGGCACCCTTATTGCGGTTTTCAGAGGGGAGCAAGGGTGAAGTAACAGTTTTCCTATGATTTACTAAAAGTTAGCAACAAGATAACCACTACAATAGTTACTAAATTTATGGCACAAAAAAGTAGGACATCAGGTACATTAACCTTCCTTAAAGTATACTGGAAATTGATTGGAAATGCTTAAAAGAGTAGAATAATGTTAATGAATTAGTTAGTCAACTTTAAGATATTATTTATGAACTATTTGTCAAATGTGTCCCCTGCAAAAGAAATTCTGTTCCAAAGTATCCGTCCTGGTTTACTAAACACGTTATTAGAAAACTCAAGGTTAAAACAATTTATCATATAAATTCTATATATTCAAAATTGAAAATTCAAAACAGTAATATCAGGAATTTGTTCGATTGCATACGGAAGTCAAGAAAGACATAAAATAGCCTATAAGACCTTTATATCAAATTCTGAAAATAATATCAATAATGATGCAGGTTAACTGTGGAAATTTATTAAAAAACAGAACAAAGCAAAACATCTTCTCCCAAATATATTAAAATTTCAAGGTCAGATTTGTGTAACAATGAAGAACTAGCTAATATGTTTGCACTGTACTTCCAATCAGTATTTGCATCCTCTTCTCAACCGTTCAGTAATTTTGACAGCAAATCTGAATACTACCTGTTGATCAAATATATCTGAACGAAATAGGAAAGGCTATCAAGAATTTAAATTCAGAACGACAGTTAAATCTGATGGTATACCCTCGTATATAGTGAAAGGATGTATTGGTAATTTTAAATATTCCCTATTGATTACGTTAAACTTGGAACCACAAACATGTATTTTCCCTAACAAATGAAATTCTGCTTTAGTTTGTCCTTTACCTAAAACAAACAAAAGACGAGAAATTACCAACTACATGCCTAAAGCAATCTTAGCAATTTTTGCAAAATTCTCTGAGCTGATTGTACATAAATGAATTATTAATCATTTAAACATAGTTATCTCAACTAAACAACATGGCATTGTTTCACAAAATTACACGGTAACGAACCTTACAATTGTTACAGATTTTATTGAAAACTCGTTGAACAAAGGGTAGCAATTCGATGCAATTGATATTGACTTTGAAAAGGCGTTTGACAGACTTAATCACAATGTATTACTAGGTAAATTAATTCATCCTCACTTCTGTCTGTCTTTGATTAGGTTCATGTGTTCTTATCTAACTAATCGCAGACGGTCTGTTCTATTTAAGGAACACAAATCTGACGATTATATAGTACTGTCATGAGTCCTGCAAGGCTCGAATCTTGGATCGTTGTTATTCCTCCTGTTCATTAATGACCTACCGCAATTCTTACCAGATAATGAAAAAGTGCTATTTGCAGATGATATCAAATATATGCTAAAATTAATTTTATGAAGATGTTAAAAAGGTACAGCATAGTTTAACTGTAACTTAGATGTTAGTAACTGGCGCGTTATTAATTAACTTGCAATTAATACGAAATTGTATTATTCAGTACAAATCAAACGATTTATGCATTTAATTGTTAAATTCATAAGTAGGCCCGACGTAGTTAAAAAATCTCGGTGTCACGTTTGATATAAAATTAACGTTAAACAGCCACATTAAAACTAGTACAAATGAAGCATTTAAAATTCTAGCATTTGTAATAAGAATGGGAAGAAAATTTAACAACGTTTCTACATTAGAGAAAATGTACTATGCTTATGTCCATTAGAGCAAAGACGTAGCATTTCTGTACGTTATTCCTTAGGAAAATAATTAAAAATGGCTTAGACTGCACAAACTTGGTATCACTGTTACAGTTTCGTGTGCCGTCATTAAAAACTCGCGTAGGCAACACTGTTCTCTTCCACTGCAAAAAGGCAAGGACAATATAATTATGAAATCACCAATCTGTAGAATATGTAACTACCTACCATGAAACATGTAGAGTTTCCATCGAATTGGATATATGGGATATGTCTTCGTCTTCGAACGCATTTAGAAATATTTAATAAAAATGTTTGTAAAAGAGCATTTTAAATATCGACACTCTAATTGGGTTACAAAGTTTGACAATAAATATATAAATAAAATAAAATATAGAAAGTACATATAAACATTTAAATTTTTGTTTTCTATCTTGCATAGTATAATTTTCTCCGACTAGGGAGGGGGGGGGGCAGCGCCCCCTTGCCCCAATAATAGACGCCTTTGTATAGAGAGTCATTCTTAATAAAAGTTTTTCATATGTTGGTAGTACTATGAATACTTTTTATTGAAATTTCGCAGTTACCATTTCTGACTTCATGTTTTAATTTGGCATGAAAACTGTAGTAACGTTTCTTCTATACAAATATTTCTAATAATGAATCACAAATGTGTTGTGTCTTCTTATCCCATTAGAAATGTCATTTTTTTGTACCGTTAAGATAAGAACGTTAATTTATCTTCCACACTACCTACCGTTAGTCAGGAAAATATTCTCCAACGGACTCCACAACACTCTGCCACCTCTCAACCAATTTCTCAATCCCCCGCTGAAATGGTTCACTGGTTTTGGAGGAAAGGAACTAACTGGCTTACTGTTGGTCGCACGTCATCCTTATGTTGCAGTGTTTTGCCGGAAAGGTGGTCTTGAGGCTGCCGAAAAGGCAGTAGTCTATTGGTTCAAGATCTGTAAAAGCGCCGCGTGGGGGAGTTTCTCCTGTCCGTATTCCTCGATCTGAGCACAGATTCTTCTTGCCGTCTGTGGATGCGCGTTATTTGCATGGATGAGCACATCCTTACGATTAACCAAAGCATGACGTTTCTCCAACACTTCAGTGGGTAGGAGTTCAAGCTGCTGCCAGTAGACATATGCATTTAAGATCTGGTTACGTGGCAAGAGTTCGAAATGCATTATCCCACGGATATCTCAACATCAATTTGCAGGGGTTAAGATCTTGTTTTGGCACAGTTCCTGCGGCCTATTTAGGTATCCAGCGCCGTTTGCATTTGATGTTATGGTAGAGGACCTTCTTTTCTTCTATTAAATTCATTCTGTCCAGAAATGGCTCACGTCTCTGACTGGTGAGCAGGGAACTGCTGATGTGAACTCGCTGCTGCTTCTGTTGTCATCTTCGAGTTTTGACAATTACCTAAGGTCCTGCAGATGATGATGATGAACGGTCGAATGCGTGGCATGGAGTTCGCTGGCCACTTCTTCAATATTTTGCACTAAATTTGCCTCCATCGCTACTCGCAGGGTATCGTTGTGCAGCTGCGCAGGTTTCCCGTCACGCGCCTTATCGGTAAAGCTGGTGTCCCCATACCGAAATTTCTGGAACCACTTGTGATACTTTCGCACATTCACAGCGCCTTGACCATATACGGCATTGATATTTCGTTCCGCTGCGCTTGCTGGATGTCCCTGTTGAAATTCATATAGTTTAACGTGCCGTATATGGTTCTCTGGAACTGCCATGGTAAAACACAAATAACACTTTCAAAATGTAGCGGAGACAGTTCTCCTTCTACACACAGGTGCACAATTAAGGGCCCTGTATGACTCAACTATGACACGCGCCGTCTACATCACTATTCGCTCGTCAGATGGCGTTATTACAGCGATCATCTCTTATTCCACATTACTTATGGGATAACCCGGTATATGCGGCTATTCTCCATGATTAAAAATGACTCCCGTACTTTGAGGCTTCTACAGGTGTCCTTCAGATAGCTGTGGTAAATAAAATAAAATTTGTATGGATGTGAAGAAAAAATAAAACCTTATTGAAGTTCCTATATGGTGAAGGGAGGATATATGTTAATAAATATGTTTTGTTTGTTTTTTTATTATTTCTTAGCAGGACTTTGTATCCGATGATGTGTTTTTAACTATTAGTCTCGATACATTTAAAACTGAATCAAACATTTTCTCGTTAAACATTTTCAGTTTCACTCTAAAATATTTTTGTCATTTTCTTCTCAGTTGAGCACATTATAAAACTAAGCATAATTTATCTATATCACAAGGTAATATGAATTGTTGATAGGTAATCTATCAATATGTTTCGTAATTAACCATAGAACAATATGTTGAACATTGGAGACACTATAGTGTCGGTGACAGAGTGTCCCACTAAGAAGTATACGGCTGGTAACATATTTCATACGGGCCGTGCAATATAAGCAAACATATTATAACAAACTAATACCAATAAACCAGTTTACGTTATTGTCGTGTAAGCTAAATAAACCCAGTACCTTCACTTAAGAATACCTTCATCAAAGCAAAAAACGAATGTTAGCTCAACAATGTCATCAAACCTAATATAAAGGAATTACCAAAGCATTTACAACTGCAATACTTCAGCACACATCACCTTCACTATAATCTTTACTAAGTATTAGCGTGCTTCTCAATATAATATTGGTCTCATTACCATTCTGAAATCCAGAGATTTCTATTTAGATAATTAATCAGCATCCGTATTCCATTTCAAACATAAGTACAAAACATAATTTCCCAAAACGTTCGTTCTTAAGCCATATCGTTAAAATCTGAAAATCTAACCAAACCAACTTGAATACATAATTAGACTTATATATTTCATAATCATTTCCCTAACACAAAGAATAATTCTAGAAATGAATTTCACCATTTAGAATGATACCGAAAACAACAAACTTTGGATTTTTAAAATTATCAATCTTCTAATTTTGGTTATACTGTACGCTTCAAGACTTTTGAAATTAATGTATATTGCATAAGAACCTGTCGAAAAACTGACAATTTAGAAAGTAAAATTTTTGTTTACCTGGTTATAACCTATAAGCTTTTGTTTCTCTTCTGAGGGATGATATAAAAAGATCTGAAAAGTTTTGCTCAGTACGTTTTAACATTAATTTAATTAATTGAATTTTTTGGGATATGTCAATAAGCTTGATTTCATTGTCATTTATGATAATTCACAATTTTCTACATTACATTTTATTTTAAATTTAGATATAAGTGGTCTTCTGTCAAAACTAAATGTTAACCTTGACTGCATGCTTTAACACATCCCTCCACAAAGTTTATGGCTATGAAATTAAGGTTATATTAATATATGATGATATGTTTCAACAACCAAAATCTATTTTGTTTTCACTCTGAAAAATAAGAATAACAAAGAAATACAACAATTACTTAGGTTTAACTAAATGATTTGAATAATAGAAAGACAAGTTTTAGTATTTTCTTACTTTACAACAGATGTGGAGAGTCATATATTTTAATATAAAGACAACCAATAACATTCTATCGGATTTTGACCCTACAACGAGAAACGTGATAACATGAAGTAAGACGTGTCTGGAAAATAATAAATAGTCCATACCAGCTGCAATGGTGTGTCTACAACACTAGGGCAGACTATGGATCCATTGATTGTAGAACTCATCAGAACATGAACAAAACATCTCCAATGCGTGTATCACCTCTTTGAGAGTTCGTAACGGTTAACCTCGCAGATAGTTCTCTAAGGAAAGGTAAAAATTGTAACCAGAAGATGGAATCTTAGGGATGCAATAGTATTTTCCCTCGAAGTTGGATAATGATTCAACGGGTGGCTTTGATAACATATGATTACACGCTGGCCAGTAGCAAAATGATATCTCTGCCATTCACAAATGCTTGACCCACAATTTATTCATTCATACGTTTCAATTGCTCCTAGTATACTGTTGTATTGATTAATTGGCCAATTGCAGCGGTTCGCGATGCACGATACCCCGAGTAAATGACGCAGAGCAACATCTTCTGATGATGCAACGGTGGTTTTGTTTTAACGTTAAGGGGTTCATAGGGTGGCAGCCAGTGATGACCGTTCCGTGAAGAATCTAGTTTTCCTTGCATGCCAGCACTGCATTCAGAAACGAATTGTCTCTCTGAGGAGACAACAAGGAGACGTGGGGATTTGATCGTGTCACTTTCTTACCAGCAGTGAACTCATGCTGGGCCCATTGTCTTACTTTATTTCGTTTCTGAAGTTCATGATGGTGTAGCTGAGTGGTTTCTGTAATATAATTGAGCGCTTGTATTAATGCTTCAGATATATGTCTATTATCGGCCGCAACAGCTACCTTGGCTTGTTGTTGTTCTGTCGTTGTGTGTCTTCGAGGAATTCATCATCATTCTTAATTTTGTTAAAGAAACACTGTACTGGCAGCTCATTTAATCATCTCTGCACTTCGTGGCATATTTATCTTCTTGATGTGCTATTACTTTAAAATCGGACAGCATAAAGACCCATATACCGGGTATAAAGCTCCTTTGGATTACCTCGTTTTACTTTCGATCACTGACGTTTTGCGTTTAAATGTGATGACCAGTACCAGCTCGCTGGAAAAGAAAAAACATTATGTTACCTTCCCCTTACTTGCCACACCTCCGAACGAACGGTGCGGGAAGTACTTGCAGGAGGACAAAGTGAGAATTCATTAACGTTATTGGTTGTTGTATGAGATGAACATTAATGTGCCATTTTGATTAATGACAATATAATTTAATTACAATATTTTTTCTTAAAACTTTATTTTCAGCTTTTCTTTTGTATAGCTTTGCAGTCGTCGCCAGTTATTTCGGGGACCTTTTTCAAAAGTAAGACACAAATTATAAATTAAAACAGAATCATAAACAGGCAAACTATGTACAATAAACGGAAAATGTTGTATTGTTTTTTGCTATGTCTGAATAAAATGTGTATTGTTTGGATCTGAAAATATATATGCGTCCTTCTATTCATTCTTCCTTTCAAATATACTTTTTGCGCTTACTAAGATAGAAGATAGAAAAATATTTTAAAAAATACATTGTCATGAGAAAAATCAAATCAATGGGGGAATTATGTGAAACAAATGTAAAGTTCATATTTTTCAGAATTAGAACATCTTCTTCACCCTTTACACTGCCTGGGATAAAGGGTATAGATGGTATTTGTAGAACAATTTTTTCCTGATATTTCTGAAACAAGTGTTATTTTATATGGCTGGTGGGTTTATAATCAGAACCACAGCCGAATATTCAATGGTAGACTATGATCTTGATATTGCAAGTACTTTACTGACAGCTGCACTTTGGTCTAGTTGCACTTCGAAATAAGCTTGCTTTGAACGATATTTCGATAATGCAAAATTACTTGATAATCAAGAAAAATAGAAAGAAACAATATCAGTTGATAATACATGTCCTCGATTATGGAGTAGATGTCCATTCTGCATCGTTGTATGAATAAATGTATAATAAGTGAATTTTCTTTGGTCTTGGATATCATTTAAGCTATCGGCGGACTCATTTGTACATGGAAGCAGAAGAAAATGAAACAGTAGGGACAAATAATGTCGTACAAGGCTCCATGGATCGTTACTCATCTTGAGTACTAAACATCTTATATAGCATAAGCATTTTCATTTGTCTCTATATCAGTCCTGCTGGACCTACATATACCAAAGTTTACAGACTAGATCAGGCCAACTGTACCTTATGACAAAATTTTCATCCCACGGGAAAGAGTTGATTTTCAATCACACTACTGATCTCACCTAATCTAGTTTCTCCTTTTATTTTTAGTTATAAAAATTTTACTAATATGGATAAAATAGATTTGGATCTGATCACAAGTACCGCGGAAGCTGTATGAATTTGAAATGCGTCAAAATCAATTCTTGAAAAAAATGAGATTAACAAATACATACTAACAAACCATATGTTAGTCATCCCTATTAAATGGCAAAATACACAGACCGATGTCAAGAGGAAAGGTAAAATTCGAATAAATCGAAAGCAAATTAATCTAATAGAGAGGAACTTTAATATTGTAAAGCATGCTAAATGACCAATCTTCAGAAATGTTCAACCCAAGGTACAGACATCAAAGACCTTCCAAGTGTCCTAATTTATGTTTTATTTAACAGAAAGAATGTTAGTTAACATATTGTTCAGAAGGTCGTGAAAAACATAAACTGCGGACTATTACAAGTGATATTTATTTTCAGGTAGGTTCTGTGTATCCTAAGGTACCATAAGTCGTAAAACTATATTTAAAAAATGGAACGAATACAGGAAAGTTTTAGAGGCAAACTTTCAAAATATTTCGGAAATATTCTAACTGATTTTTGTCATGCACGCGTGTATCTAGAGTGTTATTTGAAATTGAATGTGGAAGTTGCTACGCGGACCCATGTAATATTATTATATCTTAATGCATGCCATATGATGATCGTTTACAGTTTACAACATTCAAAACAATGAAAAATATAAATTTATACTTATATTGATTGTCTAAGCAACAGTGTGTTTATATTCGTAAGATGGTTAACAACTATAACAAAAACATATGTATTGGACAAGTCGAAAGTGAAAGAAAAAAGTACAAAATCAAGTATTCATTTTCCAAAGATTCTCCCCGGGTCACCGCAAATCGTTACAGGTTATTCGCAGTTTCCTAAATTGACACATTAACTTCTTGCTGAAGTTAAGTAACTACAATTGAGACAGCACGTACACATACTGGTAGATCTAGAATACATCCTAGTATGTCTGACTTATATGTAATCGAGGTTCCAGTTCCGTCGTGAGTCTCAGGTTGGGTACGGACGAGATTGAAGTTTCACCGTAAGGTTGAGAATTTAGTCAGAACGAGGTCGAATTTGAATTTTATTTATGGCCTGTAAGCATCTACGACTCGGGCTGGAATAGAGGTGAGGAAGGATATGGAAAAGTGCTATCCCGGCATTTGCCTGGTGCGACTGAGGGAAACCCCTGGAAAAACCTCAGTCAGGATAGTCGGTCACTGGGATTGAACCCACACCCTCACGAATGGTAAGCCAAAGCTCTACTACTGAGGTACGGTGGCTCGGTAGATTAAGGTTGAGGTTATGCGAGATCGACGTTGTTCGGTTGTGATTGAGTGACGTCGAGGATGAAGTCCCATCTCGAAGTTGAGGTTGAATTTCGCACTTAAAGTTAAGGTTGGATGAAAGCGAAGACAAAATTTAGTACTAATGATGGTAAGGATTTAAGGATGAGGATGTTGGAATTAAGCCAGTCATTCTCATGATGCTGAACACCAATTATACTCGTGCCAATGAAAGTACGTCAGAAATAGAACTCAAGACTATTCGAATATTCGATGGTTCCTGGCATATCATAGATTCGAATATTTGAACACATCTTAGTAGGAGCAGTTCGGAGCCCACTTTACCAAGAACTGTAGGTTCTGTCCTTAGAAGCTTTCCAGCTAACTTAGACTGTTAATATCAAGCAAACAATTAATTCGGGGTAAAGCATGGCGTGGTGCCTTTCACAGTTTTCTTTCGAAGTAATACATTACAATAAACTTTATACAAACCAGTCTCGCACCTGGCAGTGCAAATTTGCTCAAGTCAATCCTACCTCTAAAAACTGTATAGCGTCTGTCCCTGGATTTAGGTACCCTGGACGCTCGCTTTCACCCCCCTCGTTGTCTTTATTAACAAACAATATCACTAAACAACAATAAACACTTGTTTTATTTCAACGAGCAGGAAGGCTCATATACACAGAGAAAATTAACAAAAGTAAAGTACTTGTGCTGTTACTACGTTTGTGTCAAGCCCCATTTTACAATATAAGTCTCTCATATGTGTCGAAGATAATGATAAGTTCCAGATTTACAGCGCGTGTATACAAATGTTCTTTTGAAAGCGTTACAGTAAAGAAATCCTTGATCTTTTAAACATTTTCAGCCGTATTCAGAGACTTTTTGAAGTGACTAACGCTGCACTAAAGAGTGACTGACAGCTGACTAAGTAACAGCGTATTAAGAAACGAATTTTGTTTACTAGTAACGTCTAAAGTTAGTAACATACTGGTCGCATTCTTAAACAAGAGGAAACTCTAATTTTGCGTTGTACTGATCACTTACTCGGAACTTTTGAGGACAGAAAACAAGGAAAAAATAAATACATATTCGTAATTACTTGACGAAAAAGAGAATATATTTACCTGCACAACACATTTGAAAAAAATCAAAACACAAAGACCGTCTTTTTAACTACAAAAATGACTCAAACAGGTGGAACGCTTGCATTTTTTTTAAAGCTGCTAATACGTGTTGAAGTAGGTTGCTCCAACTGTTAGCTTCGTGGCGCACTTGGCTAAGACCTGCTAATTTTAGTTATTTTGATTTTTAGTGTCGGTGGTTGAAAAATTTAGCCCCGTAGAAAAATTTAGATATTTTTGTTTTAAAATTCAATAATTTCATTAGTAACTTGAATGTAATAGTTATAAATAAAACTTTTGCATCTTACATTATTGTTTTTACTATGATACATACAAATCAAATTCACGTATTACGGAAATTTACGTAGTAGCCTATGTGAAATTTAACTACTGAGTGGGAAAATAGCTAATGGAACCTATAGCTTACATGAGCTCAAACCACTTGTGTCCCTCAGTGGCATTCAACCATCAAGTTGAAATAGTGAGATCCAGTGTCGTCGTAAATCACATTGTACGATGATGCCAAGGAAATATGTATGTTTTACCTTTCATATTTGTGGTTTATATGGAAGGTTGAAACGGACATAAATAGTATTCCTTTCGTAACGATACTGAATTTGGTTTGCCGTTTCAAGCATATGATCTAATCTGGAACGAAAATAGGGCCTATCTATAAGACATAAGAAAACAAACATCTTCCGTTCCTTGATGCAAAGCAATGTTCAACTAAATGGACAAGAGTATAAATAAAAAGACAGAATCGACATCGCGTTAATAAAACCACTTCTTAGCATTAGATATACATTGAGTCGAGCGTCCTTTTTCTGTACGAATTCCAGAAAAATGAAATTCTTGTCTGTATGAAATTCATTTTGGGAGATATCAGAATTGCCTGATGTGACCGAGGAAAACCCTGGAGAAACCTCAGTCGCGGTAGGGGCCACTGGGATCTTTCCCAGGATCTTCTGATTGTTTAGCCAACTCTATCCACTTTCACGTCTTTTCGTTTCAATTTACTTTACTTTCACGTGTATTAATTTGGCAGTTTGCAACATTGACAAATTGCCTCCGTAAACATATTTTATATTTATGTGCAATGATTATAGATTAATTCGGATTCGTAGTTTTCCTTCGGTGTTCGTTAAAACACGTGCTACTATCTATTCTCTTTAAATATATTGGTTTCATTTTAGGTATTACTAAGTGTCAAATAACTAATTTATATACTTTACACTGCATGAAACCTTCACTGCATGAGCTAAGTTCGTCACATTGCTTATGATAACCCTCGGCGAGCACCACGAGCTCGAGGTACGAAGTGGGAAGGTAGCAGCAAAGGTCTTACTTAAGGTAACACTCGGTTTTTGTATCCTGAAACTGAGGACATCCCTAGAAAACCTAAGTGAGGAATGTATTAACAGCTCGCTGATATAACCGCCCATTGGAACATTATCAACAAAGTATGTTGGCATCACTCACAGCTGGTACGTTCTTAAGATTGTTTGTCAATACTGAACTACTGTGCAGAGAGTATCTGTTCTAGTAGTCTAGCTATTTCAAGTTTCGTCAAGATATGGTCAAAATTATTGGAACAATTTTAAGTATTAAATTTTCAAAATTGGTTTGCAACTTTGGCACCTATAAAGCCTGTATGATCTGTGCCAGTTACTAAATAGCATGTTTGGTGCAGATAGGTGGAATGCATGGAAGCAATTTGAAATAATATTTTTCGAAAATTGTTTACAACACTGACTACTTTGGAAGCCTTTGATGTATTCAGTACATCTGTGAAATTTCCCAGTACATACATGCTAAGTTTGTTGCTAATAAATCTCAAAATGCCAGAGCAATTACAAATATTAAATTTTAGAAATTAAATTGCAATACTGACACCCACGGTTCACATAGTACCTCGACAACACACGACCGTATAAGGAACGCATATATATACAGAATTTAGTGCTTATCAAAGGACGTGTGTCGATTTGTATCACCCGTTTCACATTTAAGTTCCCCTGTTCTGAGCGGCCAAACACTGAACTAAAAAGTAAACACACACACACAACCTAGCTCATACGTGACATTTATCCTCTCTCACGCAGTGTTGAAAACTCAGTATCTTTATGGTACGTAACTTTGTTTAAATAGTCCTGAATTAAAGTGAACGTCGGAATATACAGTAGTCATTTAGTCCACGATAACTGTTTGAAAAAAAAATCCTGCTACATACTATAAAAGTCAGAGGCAAAGATATTAATTATTCATGGGTGTCAGGTTCAGTGTTTAATCTTCTCTCTCTCTCTCTCTCTCTCTCTCTCTCTCTCTCTCTCTCTCTCTCCCTCGATATAGGTGTGTGTAGCAACAGTTGCTACTACCCCCTCCCGCTTTCTGTCTCTTTCTTTCTTTCTTTCTTTCTTTCTTTCTTTCTTTCTTTCTTTCTTTCTTTCTTTCTTTCGTTCTCTCTCTCTCCATCCCCCTCTCTCTCTCACACACACACACACTCAAAATCGGGAAGTTCCCGTTCTGTTCTACGTATGCCTGAAGTCTAAGCAAAATAGTTCCATCTTCCGAGGTCCTACGTGCTGAGAGAGATGAAATAATCTTAGGTCAAAGCGATCGGTGATCTCTGGCGCCGTGTTACGAAAGAAAGCTCCTTGTAGAGTAAGGGAGTAAAGGGATATATTATAGAAGGGTCTCTAATAACTTTCTTCTGAGGACTGGATAAATGGTAATATTTCAATAAAAAGGCTTCGTGATCCAGATAGTTAGTCAACTCTGTATAAGACATTAGGCCAACAGTAAGACCAAGCGGCCGTAGCTTAGATAATAGAGTGTTGACTTCGTATTCAAGACATCTTCTATTATATACCAGCGGCAGACCATCCTGACTGAGGTTTTCGTCAATCACACCAGTGCCGGATCTAAGAGGGGGAAGTGGGCAAGCACCCCAGAAGACACGCTTAGGGGCGGCAAACAGCTAACAATAAAAAATAAAAGCTCTTAAAAAAGGAAGTAAAATTTCCTATTGAATTGAAATTGAACGGCGCGCTAAGACATTATTCCATGTTATTCCACACAACATACTTTCATCTTTAAAATTCAAAACCGCGATTCAAGTCAGATAGGCAGGTCTTCTGTCTTACTGGAGTTAGTAATAGCGAAGCCACGACAGGCTTCAGAGATGATAACAAAAGTACACTCCGTGATGCGAGATAATGTTATGGCCGTCGCGTCGGCCGGTCGTGTTGTTTGGCTAAGAAAAACAATGGAAAGGTCGGCAAAAGAGAGTTGGAAGGGGCGGCAAAATTTAACTTTGTCCCCATAGGAAAATTTATAGATCCAGCACTGAATCATACCATGCGAATTCCGGGATGGTACATTTAACTTAAGTCCTGAACGGTTCCATCTCGCATCCCGGCCCGAGTCATAGATGCCTATATGCCATTAAATTAAAGTGAATTTAAATTTTATTTATGGTCTTTAGGCATCTGAGGTTCAGGTCGGGCTAGCGGAGGGGAAAGGATTCGGGAAGGTATCGGCCAGGACATATGTTGAAGATGCCATCCCGGCATTTGCCTGATGTGACAGAAAAAACTCAGTCAGGATGGTCGGCCCCTGGGACCGAACACACGACCTCCCGATTGCTACACAAACGCTCTACCACTGAGCTACGGTGGCTCAGTGTAAATAAATAAAACAGGACAGTAAGAGTGTGGTTATGAGTTACTCCGTATAGTTGTGTAATTACAAAAGAAGTAAAAAAAAAGGAAATGAATTCACATTACAATTTTTTTCAACTAGTAAAGTGTATACATATAATCAATTCACACATTCTTATTGAATATCGTATCAAACCCGGCGTGAGCCAAGTGTACTAAAAGTTCAAAAATAAATTTAAATTTGTATTAAAACGTGGAGTTCCGGGATAAAATACTTCGGGGTTCGGAGTCCGCCATTCGACCGCCCCTGCTATAAGTAATGTATAAAGTTTCTGATGAGTAAAAAAATAAATAAAAATAATTCTTTCCTCTACAAAAGGCGATGTTAAGAACCTTAGGAAAAGTATGACAACGGTGACGAATATACAACATGACTTCAAAAAGGGAGCAGAAAGTTTCAACTACATGTAAAATCCGGAACACAAGCAGAAAATAGTGGTGTGGAGATAATAATCGCAGGCGAGTATTTAGTGTGGTAATTCTATAGAAACTCATATTTTTTCTATATCCCTTTCTAAGTTTACGCACTTTAGAAATATTTCATTGCCAAGCATCTCAGGCTCAAAATGGGACAGGGTAAGGGAGAAGATTTTGAAAGGTAGTCGGCCAGGGCCTAGTTTGTACGTACCATCCCGGTATCTGCCTGGTGTGACTGAGGAGAAACCCTGGAAAAGCTGTCAGTATTGTTGACGGCCCCTGGGATCGTTCCCAGGACCAGTGTTCCATTTGTCGGACCGGGGGGGTGGGGGTGCCGGGGATGTTTCCGGGTTTGTGAGGATATAATCTCCGGTTGTTGATTCTGAATATCATTCCAACCCGGGATAAAATCTATTTCTACCCAAAAATGCAGTATGTTGAAACGTACAATCACCCACTAGTTTTAGGACATCCCCCTCCCTTCGTGATTTAAAACAAATCGAACACTGCCCAGAACCTTTCGATTACTAAGCGAACTCTCTACTAATTGAGCTATGGCCGCTCGGTGTAGGTTATTTTGGATATTGTACGTTGCAACACTGTCGCCTCTCACACAGTCGGCGACTGAGTCACTGTTGACTACATCAGCGCCACCACGTAAACAGCGGCAATCCCATGTGGAACGACTTATACTTAGATATTTGTATACATTTATAAAATAAATATTTTATAAAATACGTGGCAACACTGACATTTGGGGACAGAAACTGTCATGCAATTTTTGTATTTTGTTGAATAATGTGTGTGTCAAGCGTGGTGCTGATACACCCATATTGAAGCATTTTTTTTAAAATAAACATTTGCCATAATGACAATGCAGATGCTACCAAACCCGGAATATTTGTAGGACCTGGCCCAGTATCTAAGGAATACATGCGCAAAATTTGGTGGAAATCAAGGGACGCATGTAAATTTGGATACTTGCGTCTCGGGTGAACGCGCGTGAAAACGATGTTTCTGTCCAAGTCGCGTATGCAATTAATAAAAAAAAAACATCGAACCTGACTTACCTTTGGTTACTAATTTTATTAAATTTCCTAATGCGTATATGCATACAAAATATTGGAAAAAATGTAAAAGTAGCGATGCCGGATTCGATTCCCGGACTTCTCCCTCAGATTTCTCGTTTGTTGACCACCGGGCTAATCATCGAGTTGTGGTGTGAACGCTTTTCGGTGCTACTAATTGTTCAAGGAGTTCTGAGCCGTCGCACAGACATACACAGACAAAATTCCTAGTTTTCTTAATCGCTTCTGGTCGGGGTTAGCAGGAACCTACGGACCAGTGCAGGCTGGAAAGTTACATGTGGACTGCAGGCCAAACGGAGATTAACGAGGTAGGGGTCTGGACTGGCCGAGTGGGACTGATCTGATCTTGGGTTGGACTGTGTCCAGATGGAACTGAACGTGATAGAGCTCTGACCTGGCTGGGTCGGACTTGCCTGGGTATGAGTTGGACTGTGGTTAGGAGCGAAGTTAAGTGGGTAGGTTCTTCACTGGCCGAGTCTGGCTAGTCAGGCCTGGGATAGTCTGCGGGCCGAACAGAACTAAAGGAGGTCGGAGTCGCACGTTTCGGTCGGGGATAGTACGGACCTGGATTTGCATGACTCTAATTCATGCAATGTATAGCTTCGTAAAATGATCCAAGCTTTCTAATTTAAAAAGTATAGTGAAGTAAAATCGTATTCGGCGATGATAAATGAAAAGACGAGCCAACATAGGTTAGTCATCAAGAATTATATATTTTAATTGTAAGCCAATCAAAGTAAGACAAAACAAAAAACAACTTTCTGCTCTACTTCTAAAACAGATATAACCCAATTATCTTCTCTTTACTCTGTTTAGAAGCAACGCAAGAAAAGTGATATTTTATAAAAATGAGACGACACAAGAAAAGCATTATTAATTGTAAAAATGAGTAAAGTTGGAATCGTTTTAGAATTCAAATGAAAATTTTTACTTGAGAAATGATAATGAACAGTATACTTAGAAACAAATCAATACCTACGTGCATTTAACTGTGCAAAACTTGCCACAGTTAAATATTTCAGACGCATACTTTGAATATACGGTTCAGTAACTGATTACAAATGATTTCAGATTCAAGTTAACTGAAAACAATTATTCTATTCCAGAAATGTCATGTACTAGAAATTATTAACGATTTGATTTAAGATTTTAAATCCTAATTTAACCTCTCAAAACACTTTATAGTATCAAAATTGCTTGAAAATGGTACACAATATTGAAATAAGAAATAATACTAACACATTTTATTTAGACTATAATAATAATAATAAATTTGAAATTAGTTTTGGCTTCATTACAGCATCAGAGTTATCGGATGGATATTTATGGTGGAAAGACATTGCATTTTAGAATGATGTTAAAACACACCATATTAATATATATTTTTTTAAATTAGAGTCCATTTGAAAAATGTATTCAGGTAATTCCATTTCCGAACTCTCTTATCAATTATACTTTTCCTGTAAAAGGTAAATATTGGCTTGTAACGATCCATCTATATACGCTACAAGTCTGCAGATACTTGTGGATATTTACTTGTGGTTTACAAGTGTAGATGACTACACTGTTGTTTTATGAAACAGAATCGCTACTAATACTAGTCACATTCACTTGTGATACTAGTCCGTGGACTAGTATTTTAATACCTTATGTTTGAGAAACAGGAATTTGTGAAACGAATTTATATTAACAATGTCGAGACAAGTAATACTGTTCCAAAAGTATTCAGAAACCGGCCACTGAAAGTAGTAATGGTATATCTGGAGGTTTAGCTTCAGCTAAGTAGAATAGTCCAGCGGTATTAGATTTCTAAGTACTGCAAGTGGGTAACAGATGTTCAAAGACTGTTCTTACCCAAGATATTTTACAAGGCAAAAGTGAACCATAGACTAGACACTTCTGCTCGTAAACGTCGTATAATAATGCATGTGGAAGCAACGAGTCGAATTCCCTTTGGGAGGAACATCCATGTAAAAAAAGAAGACGAAGATTAACGAATATCGGTTGGAAGATGCAATTTAAAGTATCTGTGTTTTAACAGTGCAAATACGCAATGCCTGAAGTATCCAGTTTCCTTGTACTTCTTTAACTCAGAGCAACATCAACATGTGTTTCGTAATTTCTTTAGAAGCGAAATGTGTGGTGCAGTGGTTCCGTCTTGACCTTTCATTCTGACGACATGAGTTCGAACCCCAGTCAGCGCCGCGTTTTTTGACTAAACTGATAGCTTCAACTATTTACAGAACTCAATCGGAGATTGTCCTTGGGTTGAAGAGAGAAGAAGCATCACTAGCTAGAATCAGAAAGTAAACCGCGTGTTTCCGCTTGTTTCTTAGGATAATAATAAATCGATCTAGTTCCAATGTTTTCACTGATCTTTCTCTATCCTTCTCATTCCTTCCATGACTTTGTCAATTCCTTTGTTCTATTTCTTTCTCACTAATTTCTTCTTCTACATACTCTCTCTGTCATTATGCGAGTGTGTGTTTATTCTATATTTTCAGATTATTATAAATATTAGTTTATTCGTGTGGTGAGGAAAATAGACCTGTACTACCTCAGTCAGGATCGATGGCTGTACTAGAACCTTTCGATTGCTAAGTCAACGCTATAGCAACTGAGCTACGGCCACTCGATCAATTTCAGTCTCCATGTTGATCCATATACTTGTACTTGCCTGGCTATAACGGAAACATGGACTGATATATCAATTCCGGACGAACATGTTAAATTAAATGGTTTCAAGATGTTCAGATTAGACCGTGATTTCTCTAAGAGGGGAGGGGGAGTCATTCTCTATATTAAGGATAATTTAATTAGCAACCTAGTACTTAGTATAAGCAATATCGACATTGAAGGATTGTGGGTAAATGTACGTGTCTGTAATAATACAAAGCCTATAATAATTGGTTGCGTCTACCGAAGACCAAAGTCTACGGCGGAGTTTGACAAAGCATTAGGATGTATACTTCAGTCGCTTCCGAGTAACTACTGCTCAATCTTAGTTGGAGACGTTAACTATAATTCTGTCAACCCCTCTATTAGAGATACAAATTTTTTCGATCTAATGGAGTCCATGGGTTACAAGCAACTTGTTACCATGCCAACCAGAATAACTGATACTACAGAAAGTTTAATTGACCATATATATACAAACAATGACTCTTTGCACACAAAAACAACCACTGTTATGCATGATTTGAGTGATCATTTTTTCACATACACTACATTGCATGCTACACCAAATAAAGCACCACGAGTTCTCTTAACAAAGCGCACATTTAAGCATTTTAATGAAGAAAAATTTGTAGAATACTGTTCGTATCTTCCTTTTTACAAATCAAATAACATATCGGACATTAATGAAAAGGTTGTCTTCCTCACAAGCTTGATTTGTGATGCTCTTGATATATTTGCTCCAACAAAAACTTTTCGAATACGTCCGAGCAGAAGACCTTGGATTAACAACTACTTACTCAAACTCATTTCCTTCAAAAACAGAATATTTAAACAGGCCAACACTACGGGTGCATGCTCATGGGATCAATACAAAATGATTCGAAACTGGGTGACAAAAGAAATAAAGCAAGCAAAAAGGACGTATATTTTGAACCAAATTTATTTTGGTCAGTATACTACCAACAACCAACATCGGCTCTTTGACTTTCTCACGGGGCGCGAGAAAAAGAGTACTGATATCCCGTCAATAGAAGTAAATAATGAAATAATATCAAATAAGGAGGAAATTGTGAATTTCATTAATTCTTACTTTGCTAATATAGGGACCAACATATGTAATGAATTAAATGGAAATCGGATGCGCAACAATAACACCACGTTCAATGACTCGGCAATTATGTATAATGACTCCCCACGGACACTGCGATTTCAATTTAAACCTGTATCCACTAACACTATTTTTAAAGTACTCACAGGACTTGATGTTAAAAAAGGCTGCGGAATTGATGGTATTAATAATCGTGTATTACGACTTCTTGCACCGTGGATATCAGAACCACTAACGGACATAATAAATCATTCTCTTCAGTTTAGTATAGTTCCTGACGCTTGGAAACATGCGGTGGTCACTCCCATATTCAAAGGAGGATCGCACACTAGTATTAACAACTATAGGCCTATTTCTATAACACCAGCTCTTAGTAGAGTCCTTGAGAAGGTGGTCGATAGTCAGTTAGAAGAACATATAGAATGTAACAATCTCATAACCGAGAAACAGTATGGTTTTCGCAGGAACCGATCCACCGAACTATTGCTACTAGAATTAATCACGAAGTGGCGAAACATACTAGACGTTAAAGGAAAAAACTACATTGGTTTAATTTCCTTAGATATCAGCAAAGCATTTGATACCGTGCAACCTCATTTATTGTTGAACAAATTATATGGCCAGTTCAATTTATCTAAAAATGCATGTAAATGGTTCCAAAGTTACCTACATAATAGAGTAATAAGTACGAAACTTGGTAATACTATTTCCAAATGTGCCGATATTCAAATTGGGGTACCACAGGGATCAATCCTTGGACCTAAATTGTTCAACTTATTCATTAATGATCTTGCACTATCTGTGAAAAATATGGAGGTTTATTTGTATGCTGATGATTGTCTCTTATTTTGCTACTCTAATTCTTTAGATCAATTAGCTCACACTATTGAAACAAACATTCCCTGTGTGCTTAACTGGTACAACGCAAATAATCTAAAAGTTAACACAGCAAAAACACAAGCATTAATCTTATCAACAGACAACTGCACACGTTCCGTAATTGACAGAGAACTTCAGATAGAAAACAATAAGATATCTACAAGTGCTACATTGAAATATCTTGGCATACCTCTTGATTCGAAACTATCGCTTACGCAACATGTTAAAAAGATATGCTCCAATGCTGTGCCGAAAATCAAGATTCTTCAGTACATAAGCAATTATCTACCTATCACTCACAGAGTAAAGTACTACACCTCGTATATTAGACCTATTCTTGAGCACTATGGTGTGGTTCTGTACGGAATCAACCAAACCAACATAAAGAATATTGAAAGGATGCAGAAATGGGCTATTCGGATAATGAGAAAAGCTCCGCTGTCACTCTCGACCTCCAAATGTAATGAATCAGTGTTGTTGCCTACCCTTGAATCCAGAAGGAAATACCTTTTCTTGGTGCAAGTGCACAAAGCTATTTATTCGGCGCACCACCGAACGCTAAGTGAATTCATCCCTATTTCCGACAATAAGTTTTATAGTAATTTGCGGTCTAACAACTCTAACAATGTTCACATTCCGAAGTGTAATAAGACAAATTATGGCATGAAATCATTTTCTTATTTGACGAGCAAAGTTTGGAACCAACTTCCAATTGGATTGAAAAAAGAGGGAAAGCTAAATATTTTCAAAAGGAAAATCAGGGACGTAATATATGACTACTAAACAGTGCGCACGTTAGGCCATCATTCACTTACATAATCACTCATTGTATATAATCAGCCATTTCAACCTTGTAATCTTTCAACCATTCACTATTTACCCAAATGTATTTTTTGTTTCTTTTATCATGATTTTGTGTGTGTGTATGTTTTGTTTTCCCATCATTGTGTTATACACTAACTGCATATCATAAGCATGGACATGTATATGGTACTTATTTTGTAACTTTTCTATCTCTTTTTTATGCTTTGGCATAATATTTGTGTCTTATTTGTGTTTTTTTTTTCTGTTACTGTAGGGCAACAAGCTCTTCTATATGTAACCATTATTTATGTAAAAGAATTGTATAGCTTAATGCAACCCTACACTAAACAATAAAATAATAATAATAATATACGCGGCATTATGAAGCAATATGCAGATTATCAGAGCGACATGTTTATGTATTATACTCATTGGGCTAGCATCGTATTTATAGTTTTTAGGAACCTATGGTCCGAGATAAGGTTTTTCGAAATGCGGTAGGGAGTCCGCCAGGTAATAAATTGAAGGCACCATCCCGATACATGTTTGGTGTGGCTGAGGAAAGGCACCCGCTGGTACCGAACCGAGGACCTCCCGAATACGAAACGAAAGCTCTGGAAAGTAAGGTATGGTGGCTGTTTGGAACAAAACATATACATATCTACGTATATTAACACACTCACACACACAAATATTTGTCTCCAAAGAGAAAGATCTTAATTTATCTCAGATATTCTCTATACGACGCTC
>JAGDQP010026014.1:5973-26340 GCA_022664845.1 Lepisma saccharinum
GTATGTAGGTAAGGATATCCTGTATAGTATGGAGCTCTAAATCTTCTAGAATTTATGCATTTCGTGGGACCTGTGATGATTCGTCCCACTCTTGTCTGTTCACTTTCCAATTTCGTAATATAGCTGGGAGATGCATGTTGCCACGCCGGGGATGCGTAGGTTATTGTGGCCAGGGTTATCATTTTGCGAATGTGGACCCTTGTCTCATGACTCAGGCTGGAATAGCGTAGTATTGTGTACAGGGCTGATATTTTTCCGAGTGTTCGTTGTTTTATATCATTGCCGTGGCGTGCTAAAGTGAGGCCATGATCCAAATGTACTCCCATATATTATGCTGATGTTTTGTGCGGAATAGGGTTATTGTCACAACACAAAGATTGTGGAATTTGTCTTCTTCTTTTACTGTATATGATTGCAATGCTTTTGTTGGCATTTACTTGTAGTCTCTACCGGCGAACCCATTGATAGAATGCGATGAGTTGTGCTTCCATATACCTATAATATAATGGTAGATGGTGATTGGTGATGAAGAATTCTGTATCATCGCCATACGTTACGACACAATGCTGAGCTTCGTCCTATATACCCTTCTCTCGAGGGAGTTCGTTAAAGTTCGTCGGCTTCCGCTGTTTCTGTATATTCAGATTTAGGAAAGTTACAAATATCTAAATAAATAGTTAAAGCCAAATTTACACATATCATTGATCTGATTATATAAGAACAATCTTTTCTTTCAATCTAGTCCTATTCCGTTAAAACAGTTCTGGCGCGAAAGTGATTAGTATTCATGTGCTTCATTAAAATTTCCTTTGTATAAACACACATATATTTATTGATCATTGGCCTATTAAAATATTTAAATCAAAGACTTTGAGTATGCGAAAACTTTAAGCCTATTATTGACAGATTAAAATGGTAAACAGTGCTAATTCGTTTAAGATAAAGTCAGGTTAGATATTAATATTTCAGATCAGTGCTCGAAGTGGGACCGGCACGAGGGGAACGCCATGGCCTTACCTTTTTCATTTTGGACTTGGCGTACCCCTACGTTTTATAAATGGGAGGCCATTCACTTTACTTTCAATAGTTAATCTCCTCCACTTTGTGCAAGCTTACCCTTACTTTTCTAGCTTACTTCTCCAAACGTTCCCTTACCTTTTCCAGCACACCTCGAGCACTGTTTCAAATACGCAAATTTATCAAGCTATATAATCAAATAAGCGGGAATATATACAGTCATTATTTACACAATTAAATGTGTTATAAACGTGACGTCACATACTACGTTTGGATTTATTTCGCGTTAATTAAAATAATATTGGGAATGACGGACGAAGTTATCTGGCAATCCAAGTTTTGACATTATCATGTTGATTTTAAATTAGGTGGACTTCAAACACTTACCACCATATATTGAATCTTTTAGCATTGGCTGCTTGCTTAGTATCACTTTGAGTGCTTTGGTCCAATCTTTGATAGTTGCCAGTTTGAGGGCACTATATCCATCTTCTGAGACTTTGACATTGTATTTCAAGAACTCCTCGAGAACCTTTAAAAACCTGTAACAACAAAACATACACGTCTATCATTGGGAAAGGATGTTAAAACTCGACTTGAAAGCATGTGTGCAAATTCATGAACTGCAAGTTGAGCATAATGGCGATGATTCCACCTTGCATGTGACTCTATTCTTGGAACGAGTATGTATTTCTGTGTTTCTGTTGTGATTTGTTTTGTATGCAATGATAAATTGCAATATCTAATATTACAAAATTACTCCTGTGGTTTAATGGTTACAATGTTCCGGCAGTCGAGGATCATACCCAAATATTTTGTATATATATATTTTTTTTTATTGTTGATAACTTTCAAGTAGGGTCTATTTGAGAGGAAAATGGATGATGACACCTTGTCACCGTTGAGCAACTCCCACAATTGAAGATGGGGTCCGCCGATGATATAACTGTTCAATGCATTGTGCCATATAACTGAATAATGTCATATAACACACCCAAACTTTGGTGCTAAGTATTTTTTATCGTTGGGAACTTTGAAGTAGAGTCTATTTAAGATAAAATTGGCTAATGACATTTTGTCACCCTTGTGCAACTCCCACAATTCAAGATGGCGTCCGCCAATAACGTCACTCTAATGTAATTTGCTACACTCAAAATTTTGGTATTAAGTTATTTATCGTTGATTACTTTTAAGTAGGGTCTATTTGAGAACAAAATAACTGAAGACATCTTATCATTCTTAGGTAACTTCCATGATTCAAGGTGGCGTCCGTGGATAACGTCACTGATCAACTCATTGTGCCATATGACAGAATAATAGCGCATGGCTCACTTATTTTTTTGGTTTTAAGTTATGTTAATAACCTTGAAGTAGAGTCTATTTACAAGAAAAACTGCTGTGACATCTTGTCACTTAGGAATTCCCAATATTCAAGAGGGCATCCGCCGATAACATCACTGTTCAACACACCGTGTCATATGACTGAATAACATGCAATATCTCGGAAACTATAAAGAGGACAGAGAATACTATTCTGTAAGTACTCCATGTCAGTTCGAGATTTTCAACCTGGCAATTATTGCAGTCATCTTGAAGGAGCAAAGTGAAACAGTCAACTTTAAGCAGCGTTACAGCGGCTGCTTCAACAGAGTATTCACGAAGATATGTTTTTGACATCATTTCTTCCAAGCGTGCTTTCATACGGTACATAAAAGAATGTGGTTGAGATTAAAATATCTGCTGCATTTAATTAGCTCTTTCAACTCATCTGCCTCAAAGTTATGCAGCTGACTTTATGTAGATAGTATTAAAAAGTGAAAACCACAAGCCTGAAAAGTTGATTGCATCAGGAGCGTCATTTTCCTAAATATGCCAAGGTTTCATTAATATATTTAACATTGGCGTTTGTTTTTATTAATAAATACGGCATTGCCTCTAAACATCTACATTTGCACTGGTTCTAGCTCATAAGAGGGAACATGCTTCATAACTACTGTTCAAGTGCTAGCCTTCAATCCAATTATTCGGGGATAAATGAGGCCACTATCACGGAATATCTTATTTGAGCCAACTGAAGTACTTTTATTTGCTTTGGATCCAAGCATAACGAGTTTTGGAATTGGTCAGAGAAAGCTTGATGCTCAAAAGTTTGCATTTGCTTCCTTGCAATCGTTAAAGCATAATTACAATTAACCCTATTCGTAGCATCTGATGATATTCTAACCTTCATTTCCTCTTTGTGCTTGTCTTGTATTGAGTCTTTAATGACTTCACACAACAGTTGCAAGTTATTTTCGAGTTTGGCGCAAGTATGCCAACTTAATATGATCTCAAGATATCGGGACTTACAGTTGAGCATAATGGCGATGATTCCACCTTGCATGTGACCCTATCTCATGAATAATGAATCTATCAATATATCGATCCGCAAAGCATTCCGGAACCCAGGATTATGCAGCATGACACTTGTCTTTAAGAAAACGATCCTCAATAGTACAAGGATATATTTTCATGGACCTGAGGTGCACTAGAACGTAGCGATGGTAGTGCGGCCTGCGGCGAAGAAATAGAGAATAAAATCGATAATCATAAGCCTGTGTACATACATGCGAGTTACCTTCTTTCTTTGCCTTTACCTCCTTCATCAGAAAACTGGCTTTATAAGCACATCACACAACAGATGATATATTGGCATCCTAAAATAATAATGAAATAAAATATCTAATATTCTGTATGATTCAATCATATGACACAATGCGTTGAACAGTGACATTTTGAACTGCGAGTGTGGCCCAAGGATGACATAGTGTCAGAAGCCATTTTAATTTCAAATAGACTTAACTTCAAATTTACTAAACATAAAAATACTTAATACCAAAATTGTGGGTGTAGCATATGACATTTTCTGTCATATGGCACAATGTGTTGAGCAGTGACGGTATCCACGGACGCCATCTTGAAATTGTGTCAGTAGTCTTCATCTCAAATAGACTATGCTTCAAAGTCAACACTGAAAGTACTAAATACCAAAATTTATGGTTTATCGATAGACATTATCCAGTGATATAACACAATACGTTCAAGAGTGAAGTTATTGGCGGACTTCTCAAAGGTGACAAAATGTCATCAGCCATATTCATCTTGAATAGACCCCATTTCAAAGTTACTAACGATAAAGCGAATTTAATACCAAACTTTAAGTGTGTTATATGGCATTATTCAGTCATATGGCACAATGCATTGAACAGCAATGGTATCGACGGACGCCATCTTGATTTGTGGAAGTTGCTCAAGGGTGACATGGTGTCATCACCCATTTTCGTCTCAAATAGACCCTAGTTAAAAATTATCAACAATAAAAAACTTTATACAAAAATTTTGGGTTCGGGCCAAAAAACCTATTTGGCTGCCGGACTACGACTCCTGACTTTGGATAAGCTCTGGGGAGATACAGCGGGTTCCAGTCGCACTCATATTGGCCATCGTCACTAAGATTTTACAGTTAGCCTCAATTCCATCAGATGAATGACGGCATGGTACTAACACTAAGCCGTTACTTTTCCCATTCTTGCTCCGAAAGTGTGCTAGCCGAGGGACATCTATCCCCAGCAGACACATGACAGCCTTGAGTCACAGTTGCCCGTTCATCCCATAGTAAATAAATTTTATAAACAATTCTTTCCCTTCTAAAATTGCAAATAAATTAAAGAATACAGTCAGTTTCTTGTATTTGTACCAAAATCCAATTTTCATTGCAATGTAACAATTAGAAAGCTTTCACTTCATATTTATAATGAATTTGAATAAATTTATTTACTGGAATTAATTATTCTTTAGAGTTTGACATTGTAAAACAACGTCATACAGCAATTCGGTAAACCGCGGAATCTGTTATAGAGTAAAATGGGGCGTTTGTGATACAGGCCTGTAGCCAAGGAGGTTAAGGGGCTTAACCCCATAAATTCTTCCTAGCCCTCTACCTATACTTTGCATACTTGGGTGAAAATTAAAGGTTAAACATATGATTGATAAAGTTTTAATAATTTTCTATTGATGCTCTTAAATGGATATTATTGGTGCAAATGTGTGCTTTTATACAGTATATCCTATTTCATTATTTTCGAATCGAATGTAACTCTTACGAGTCGCAAAATCAATACTTTATACACAGTTTTAGAAGGAAATTTATTTCAATACTTTATACATACAGCAAATTTCAGAAAAGGTGCCCTTGACGACCCCTTACAAAGTTGTAAATTCATTTTGCAAGTTCCTTGTGCACACTGTCGGGCGCGGTTCAGAAGGGCCATTCGATTTTTTATAAAATCAGAGAAGAACTGAGATATGTTTGCGAGTGTCACCTGAAGTTAGTTTCATTTAAAAGAGAATATTCTCTCTGTATGTAAAAATATACTCTAATAATAAACATTGAAGTATTTACTTACATAAATTAGCAGTCTACCTTCACCATCAACTTAACTTCTTTATCCAATAAATAGTGCAGTTAACACAGCAAAATTCTCTGGGATCATTATGTCGATTCCTGCCTCGGACAAACAATTGATACCCACACAAGAACTAGGCAAACTTCCCCTAAAATATATAGGGATAGTTTAACATATAAAAGCACAAAAACATATTAAGCACCATGGAGGTTACCCAACTCCCTACAAAGAAAATTACACAAAAAAGTTTAAGAAAATACATATGAAAAGAACAAAATTCCACACAGCTTCCAGAAACAAATAGTTCAACAAAGGTTCACCACCTACATCTGTATATTTAGTCTAATCGTGAATAGAGATACAAAAATTGAGAAGAATAAACCGCCTGAAAGGACCTGCCTCTTAGGCGAAACGCTAAAAATGTTGACCAAAAAGGTAGTAGATTTATCACCTGCTATATTTTGCGAAAAATAATACAAACACAATGTAAACAAATGAATTTTTAAAAACGTCATGGTTAATGATATTTCCAAAAGTTTTGCGCACGATAAACACTAGAAAATTAAATCCTTTTTATGATATTTCTACAAAAATGCTGGGTGAAAGGAAACAAATTTTCCAATAGCAAAAATAGGCATCGATTCAATTAGTAAAGAAATGAAAGAACCAAATAACGAAGATACAAAAGAAAACTTTCGTATATTAATATCGAAATAATATTTGGCTTGTGAGAGACAGACGGATAATCGCCACAATTCGGAAGCCAAAATATCGTGTCTAGAAGCAATTGGGCTCAATAAAAGCTTATTGAGGTTCAGGTGTCGTCATAGCTAGAGAAGCTAAACAAGTAGTTTGCACTGAACATACTACATATATCAGCCCAGATATAAGTATCTTCCCACGTACAACTGAAAGGAAGTGGTGGTTGAATTCAAAGGATGCTGTCTTCGATTCCGCAATGATCATATTATAAGAAGTAGGTTGAGTCAGTTCACATGTTGGTTTGGTAACCGATACTATAGGCTAGTATCGAAACCGACACTGATCTGGTTGTCTAGTTTAACCGAGAAATAGATAGATTATTCCAAACTTAAGCTATTTTAAGTTTCTGGAAATAATAATGCCATCCTTGAATAATAGTGTGATAATTTTGCGTAATATATCGATTGGCTCGTATGCTTCATCAGATCAAGCAACTGATCTCTCAACTATTAGGACCGGTGGCGCTTCAAAAGATTTTGATTGGTGACGGGCCTGGGTTAAATCAGGTCTAATATATCTAGCCGTTTCACGTTACCATTTTTCTGTCACTTTTCCGTAATCATGTCTTATCTGCGAAAGCTATGTGCGATATTTGCGACGAGGCAGGGCAATATATCTATATATCTATATACATCGACATATCTACTTCACGAAATTCCTGATATGAAAATCAGAGAGAAAGTATAGACCATCGAGGATGCACAAATGCTTCGTTTCGACGCTATAGGCTGAAGAAAGTGTGGGAAAATGAACTCTAAAGCTTGATCATTCCAATGCCATTAAGAGTAGAACTGAAGCTGCATGGCATCTTCAAAGACTTGAGACCTGCTCTATCCCAAATTCCAATATTATGCAATGGATGCGCAAAGGATGGTCCAAAGGAAGTAGAAGATTCCTAGACATTCTTTGGAGTAAATATGGATAGAAATAAGCGCAAATAAGATGACTTTCAATATGAGTACAGATGATAAACGTAATCACTGGCACCGAGCAAGGATAGTCTCTTTTACTGATAAAACGTACAGCAAATTCGCTGAAATCTATGTTAATTACTCCTGTTTTCATGCAACCAAGTATTTTTATTAAAATCGTTCCGCAAAGGACTCTGTTTGATATATCTACTAGCTCCCCATAAATTTTGCCCCCCTTAAGGTTTTCAGCTGGCTATGGGCCTGTTGTGATAGTGACTTAGTTATCTTTTAGTACGAAACTGCAATGACAGTTGATCTTCGTACAGTGCATACATTCTTTTCTTTTATCAAATACGGAAGTGTTTTCCGTTTGGATAATGCATGACTTGACGAAGACTGGTGACGACACATTACAGCCCGAATCGCTAACCACTACAACAAGGGAACATATGAACTTTATGGTCCATAACGTGGGTGAAGAATGCTTTGGTAAACTGTATAGGAGCCACCTGATCAACATTTGCACTTGAAGCCGTCTCGATTACGTGAGTTCAATGGTTGACAAAATCCATAAACATCCATGTCTCAGGCGAGATTCGAACCCGCAACCTTCGAGATGATGACTTAGCACCTCAGACCGCACGACGGCTTATAATATGGGTATTTAACTGAAGTTGCTCACTGGAGATGTTCATTATATCGAATCTCTATGATGTAGTCTGCTATACTTAATAATATTAATAACATATTCCTAAATTTAGGGTTGACTAGGTTAGCTAGTATAGTACCATTTTGGTTGAACATCAACGGTTGGAAATTATAGTTGCGCCTGTGTTTGATAATGGTTGGCAAAATTAGGAACGAACATCCAACCGTAGCTGCCATCGGCACTCTGTTCATTTATATAATAGTTAGCAATATAACGAACCATTTTCCAACCCACACAACAACTAACCAATGATGACCCAACCATTTTTTCCATAAATCTAGGTCAGTTCCTGTTCTCGTCCATATATAGCTGCTGAAAACGGTTGATTTCCTTATTTGGTCTCGTCTGGACGTTTTTTTTAAATCTGGAATCCAACTTAGTACATTTGTTATTTCATCCATCCGTTGTTGTAACAATGTCACCGGTCCTTTGCCACTTCAACTTATTTGTAGTCTTGATCATATCTCCTACCTTTGTTTAAGATCGAATCCATGTATTTATTTTCGTGCTCCTCCTAATTATTCTTAGCATGTAAGTCTCCATTGCTCTTTCTGTAACTCTTACTTTTTGAGTCGTTTGCACATTCAATTGCACGTTTCAGAGCCGTACAACGTCCCATACAAATATAACAATATTCATGTTTTGTTTCCACAATGACAGACAGATTTATTGCTGATGGGACCAAGCTCAACGGTTCGCGGTAACAGGTCTTCAGACCAAAAACTTCTTAAACACCAAGAAGCTGGTTCTTCAGTAGGAACCAAATTTTCCTACTTCTGGACATCATCCTATCTATCTAACGAATTACATTCTTCCTCAATAAAACTCCACTTATGTGTTTCTGCCTCATTAAAAATTCATTTTAGCCTTTCTGTTCCACTAAAAATTCATTCTTCTTCCACCTGTTATTTGATCTGTCAAAAAATAATTACACTTGCACAACGTTCACCTGTAGCATGAAATGTGTCGAGATTAATAAGCACTGACATATCCAAAACACAAACCAATTTCAGCACCACTTCAGAACTTTCGGTCTTCTCCACCACACCTGTTACCACAAAGTCTATGCTTTCTTCTTTCTTTCCTCTTCCTTTTCTAGTATCTTCTCCCATTCTCTGCTAATGGATATTCCACTCGTCCAGTTCTTGACACTATTTCGTATTTCTTTAATGTTCTTGGTTTCTCCTATTTTCGAACTAATTTTCTGATTTCCTTTTAAATTATAATTGCCCCCTCCCAGTCTATCACACGTTCATTATCCTCAATATGATTATATCTTGTATTTCTGTCTCTCATCAGTCTCAGATGCCTTTGTCTTTCTTTATTTTCTTCTTAGTTTTGCCTTTGTTCATTATATTGCAGTCTTTATAATCTACCTTGTATATAATGTAGCTTTTATGTGCCATCCTCTCTTCTCGTTATTTATTTTCCTATTCTTTCTTTTGCTCGTGTGATGTATACAATCCTAATCTCTCATTTTCTATACTACTTGATTCCTTCCTTTCTATGCATCTTCTTGGGTTTCTGCGCCATACTTTCCACACCTCCTAGACCATACCACCTCTTCTTTCCGCAAATCTTCTTTCTTTCTCCTTTTCCTGCTGTTTTTTTTTTCTGTTTAGGTTTATACTCCATACCCTATGATTTCTGTATCAACTTATTCCCATAATTTCCCCAAGTCCTTAGTCCCCTGTTCTTCAATCGCATTATTTCCTTTTCTCTTCTCTTCCATATTCCTAATAAATTTCTACCATGTCGCTACGTCTACATAAGTCCTCTTAGGCTTTACGCATTCACGGTCACTTTTTGTGGCAGTGGCACGCCACACGCCACTTTTACACAGGATTAAATTATTGCTTGCTAATGGAGCAAGTGGATTGGCAAGGTTAGGCTACTGAAGCCGAACTGTTCCATTGGGTGACCCACTGCAGTGGTCTGTGGCTGTGGCAAACTACTGCAGTCGACGTGTATGAATAGACCCTCATGGTAAATGAAGCATACACACAGAGTTTTTTTAATTTTTGCAAAGTAACCTATCCAACGAATGCACAAACATGATTTTCCCGTTATTACAAGGTAACCAAAAAATTCATTGCCGTTTATCACGTCGCATGGGAAAACGTGATCAGTAATACGGAACTAAGTGCATCAGGTTCTGGAAAGGCGATCGGGTTGGGGGTGCGACGATGTACTATTCCCTGCCGACAATACCAGATCGCATGTGTCGCGGGTGGCAAAAGAAACTATACAGTAGTTTGATTGAGAGATACTGTGCCAACATATTATCACATCTTCCATTTTCTGGAAACCACCTTAGTGGAAAAGATTCCACAGTTTTACCGTCAAGGCATTGTGCAGCTGTAGGAACATTCGCATCGCGCAGCTGTAGGAAGGTGCTGGATTCCGATAGGGATTACTTTAAGGGCTAATGGTAAATAACATTTTCTGTATAACTTTCTGACTATCAGAACGCCAATAAATTTTAACGTTACCTTGTATTTCCCAACATATCATGCTGTAACTAAGGAACTATCATAAAATTAGAAGTATACAATATGTATTTATTTCAATATTGCTTCCATGCGAATGAGTTTACATTTGCTATAATACAATGCACAGGTTATATGCAATAAACAGTCGTAATTACGGATATTAAAGTTTATACATTCTATTCATGATAAAATCTGTTAATAATACTGGTACAGTCAGTGTATTTACATATAAAGAAGTATTCTTCATACCAAAAAACAGGAACCTCTCAATCGCCACATCCATCTTGGATTTCTATTATGCTTAAGCATTTGATGTGGCAAGTACGTATTGTGAATTTACAGGATGTTTTGAACACTTTCAAAAAGTGATATACGACATTAAATGTTTTCGACATCTGTGACGTTTCGTATTACAGTATTTACATCACAAGATAACGTTAGTTTGTTTGGAATTTCCTTAGAACGTTAATCTTGAAGTAATAACATTTCATCATTGAAATACTATCCATAATAAGTTGGATTTGATGTGACAGCGGAGTGCACTGCAGTATTGTATGAGTTCACCATATATTCAATGCCAGTACTATGTGTCCATGCAAGGATGAAATCGTTGGAGGAACTGTTAGTAAGTTTACTGTTTTACAGTGAAACATGTTACATGATTTCAGCAAATAACTCATCAAAAGCTTTTAAAACGTCTTTTGATCTAATAACTTGCAGCAGATATTACTCCCGGGATATATGTAACAGCCATTTGAGACAGCTGAGCGACTAAACCTTAGCAAATACTTTGCTAGTTGCAATTTGAGAACTGCATGGTTGGTATTGCGCTTGTAAGTGAAGTCGGATCCTCTTTAAAACGAAGTGCTAGATATTCATCATATATACGAGTACCAACATTTTATTGCTACGTATGAACGCGAATCGCCTCCCTGACTTTCTTATCCTCAGATCTAGAAAGCTTCTGTTTCTAAACGCCGGAAAGAATGAATAGAAACAACAAGAACATCATGATCATGAGAAAGAACAATAATTCACTGCGTTCTTTCGTGAACTAATAGAAGGAGATGAAGAATAACCCTGAATTCTGCCAACTCCATGAACGACCGCAGATTTCTTCAGCAATTGAGAACTAAAGTCTTGACGCCACGTCCGGTTCGTTACCATAGCAACGATGGAGGCGAAGTCTGTAACAGCTCCTGCTAACTTTTTGGATGCGGTGGAGCAAGTTCTTGTGATATATTCTAAATTGTTTTCTTTTTAGTCTTATGGACATCTAATTATATATTAGAACGATGGATTCTCTTTGATCCGTGATTCTGTTGAACCTGCAAGATCTGTATACCATGTCCCGGTTCTTCCCAACGAAGGGATCGGGTGTGTTATCGGTACACAGGAGGAATTTTAAGCAGGTGATTTTACTTGAAGGATAAATGAAACTCTTCTTAGAAGATTGGGAACTAATTTTTATTTTGGTCGTGGAGTTATCAACTCCAGAAGTTGCTTTAAGCAGACCCATGTATTGACGGTTGCATGTTTTATAATACATTGACTTCTACATTCTTAAATGACAACTAAGCAACTAACTCACAAAGTATTTGGTTTGATATATTTTCCGCAGACGATTATGCCGTCTCTTCGGTTGTGCTATTTGCCGAGTGTATATTTTATTAAATGATCTATGGTTTATGTGAATTTAATCAAATATGTGATAGTATGACTAGACTAATTTATTGAATGTCTATATCAACGGAGTATTTATTGTGCAGCTGATGGGTATATGCTTGCCCTGTGCTGTGTTGGCGGGTATCTATTGAGTACCTCCAGATTTATAGTTTTATCTTGTTCGTTGTTTAGTCTGTACAGCTCCAGTAGGTGATGCATTGGGGCAGTGTTCGATTTTTAACGGTGAATGGTTGGGATTATCCCCCTCTCGGCAAAAATTTTCTGTGGTACTTTCTACAGATTTATACTTCTAACCTGGGATGTGGACGATCCCAAAGTACTGTATAATACGTGTATATCACTAACTCTTCCCCCTCTCGGGAAATTGCTCAAATCGAACAGTGCATTAGTGGATGATGATGTCGAGGTTCACTATCTTCTGCGTCTACGTGAATAGTATCCAGTAATGCTGGGTGTGCAGTAGTCCAGCGTTTGGTGATGTACTTTATTCTGAGCTTTTCAAGGTGTTCTATTATATGTGGAAAGGTGATCCCGGGTTGGACTTGGGAGCCTGATTCGGAAGGCTAAGCGTGGTGCATGGCGTTCTAGGATGAGTAGCCGGTTGTAATATACTTCGTTCGCCGCAATCCAAGCTATATGACCGTATGTAATGCATGATCGCATAAACAGCTTATAGGTATGTAATATGATGTTTGGTTTGAGTCCCCAGGTAGTACCGGCAAGACGCTTTAGTAGTTTCAAGCGGTTGTAGATTGCGGCATTGAGATGGTCGAGATAAGTTTTCCAGTTTAGATGCTCATCGAATGTAACTCCTAGATATTTAACAGTTTTGCGTGGTCTGATGCTCGAGCCATTTACGTTTAGTTCTAGTTTATTGGTGTTACGTTGGACTCTGGTTCGAATTTTCGGCAGCTCTATTATAAGTACCTTTGTTTTGAGTGCGTTTATTGTGAAATACCATTTTGTACACTATTGGTAGAAGGTGTTAATACCTCGTTGCAGTGTCCGATTTATATGTTGGATGGTGTTACCACAGGCCCGGAAGGCAATGTCGTCGGCGAAAGTGAAGGTATGTACTGGAGATGGTTGTATTGGCATATCAGTGTAACGTCACCTCGCATCCTACGAGAAGCCTATATTCTTCTGTGAGAACACCCTAATCATTTATATAAAAGCACCCTTCGGATTTAGTAATATCAAATGTATATATGAAATTATCTGCCGAAACTTTTGACATATGTAAACCTCTAAGATACCTAAATTTAATATTTTGTGTAAATACTTCTGGAACAGATTGTAACCACCAGAGACATTATAAATAATTAGAGATATTTGCCCAAAGACTTTTAAACTATATAGAAATTAAGTTACCAAATTATGTAAAACCTCTATGGATGACAGTCTAAATTTATTGTAACGTCTACGTCATGTGCGTATACAAACAGCGCAAGCTGTATGTGAAATCAGTTCTGCTAGAACTCCCGAAGTGGAAGGAGCTCTAAATAAATAGGGATGGACACGAGCGAGTTCGAGTCGAATTTTCGTTAAACTCGACTCGACTCGTAAGATAAATCTTTCAACACGACTCGGCAAATATTGTCCAACTCGACTTTAAATTCACTCGAGTTTCGAGTCGAGTCGAGTCGAGCTAAAACGAGCCAAATCCCACAGTATTATGTCTCTATGCTGTCTTCTTGGGATGGCCAAAATTTTCGGGCAACCAGATGATAAATTATCCGGTATCCATTTAACCACCTGGATTTTATTCGTCATCCGAATATTACCCGTTATCCGGATATTAGCAGACATCCGAAAATTATCCGCTAGTCGTCCGGATATTACATGACATTACCATATAGTTCAGTCATTAGATACTTTTTGGGTGCAACAACAGGTTAAGGAGTTTTGAAATTTGACACGATTGTACACTTAAGAGCCCTAACTATAATGCTAAATTTGTAACCCTGGGTTGGGGGACAGCCGCTCGCGCCCCCATCTTGAAAAATGGCGGCTGAAAGGCAGATTTTAGCATAGAACTCCATTCCTGTAGGTTTCAGAGAAAAATTTTTTAATTGAAAATTTCAGACGTTTCGTAATGTAAATTTCCTACAAAATTACTTATATAAACATTTTGAATCAAAAATTGCGGAAAAATATATGTAAAGTATGCCCAGTCCAAACCACTGAAGCAAGACAAACGAAATTTGATATGCTGATGTATCATCAAGAGTAGATTACGGGAAAATGACAAAATTTGGAGGAAATCGCCATCTTCAATCCAATAGGGTCAGCAAACATATATATGTCGAAATATGCCCAGGTCAAACTGCTGGAGCCAGAGAGACGAAACTTGGCATGAAAGTTTGTCATCAAGTGTAGCTTACCATAAAATTTTGAAATTTGAAAAGACTCGCCATATTGGATCCAGTATGGCCGAGAAACATACATATCTAAGATATGCACATATATAATATATTTTAATCGGGTCTATTGGATTCAAGTTGTCGACTTTTTTTCAAATTTTGTAATTTTCTCGTAACGTACTCTTGATGGTACACATTTATGCCAAATTTCGTTTCTCTAGCTAAAGCGGTTCGGCCTGGTTATTCTTTTTTCATATATAATTTGTCCGCCATATTGGATTGAAGATGACAATTTTCTTCAAATTTTGTAACTTTCCCGTAGTCTACTCTTGATGATACATCAGCATATCAAATTTCGTTTGTTTAGCTTCAGTGGTTTGGACTGGGCATACTTGACATATATATAGACGTTTTTCCGCAAATTTTTGATTCAAAATGGCGACATTTTCAAAAATTTTATATAAGTAAATTTGTAAAAAATTTACATCGCAAATCCACTCCAATTTTCAATTTTTAAAAAATCTCTAAAACCTACAGGAATAGAACTGCCTTTAACCGCCATTTTTCAAGATGGCGGCGCGAGCGGCGGTCCCTCAGGGTCACAAATTTAGCCTTATAGTTAGGCCCCCCAAGTGTACACTTCTGCCAAATTTAAAAACTCCTCAACCTTTTGCACCAAAACACCTTTTTAATGTCTCTAATGACTGGACTAATATCAGTCATCCGATGAGTAGTTATCCATCATATATCCGGATAATCTTCTATTCAGATTTTGCCATGTCTTGTCTTCCCGTTTGGCCAATTCCGTTTCACCTAACGAGGTATTTTGAAATTTTGTAATTTTGTAATCCCTATGTTTCTGACGATACTAATATAAATGAAAACTCTTAATGGTCACCAAAACCAACACTAATAAAAATAGGGGTCTATTACCATTGGTCTTGTTGCCCATTAAATGTTTTCATTTATATTAGCATCGCCAGAAACATACGATCACAATTCCCATCTCACCTTTTGGCACAGGGCTGCAAAAACAAGTAGAATTCTTTGAAAATTATTAACGGCCGCCATTTTGAAAGTTTATTGTTGGATCATGCTGATGTTCACAATTAACTGAGATATTGCAAATACCCATTTATGTACGATGTTTCATTCCGATTGGTTTATAATTGAAAAAGTTAGGAATCTTTTTAGAAGTTAGAACGGCCGCCATTTTGTTATTATGTGATGGATCGTTGTGATTTTCACACTCAACTAACATAAACTAAATACCCATTTTTGAGTCAAATTTGGTTCCGATCAGTTAATAATTGTGGAAATTGTGATTTTTTTAAAAGTTCAAGCGGCTGCCATTTTGAAAATTTCCATCCGATTATTCTGGCTAACGAACTCATCTAAGATATTTATACAGCCATTTTTTGTTTCAAATTTGGTTTCAATCCGTTGAAAATTACGGCACTTATCTCGTTCATAAGAAACGGTATATTGGATATTATATATATACTGTATATATATAAACATAAACATCTGAACTGAGAGTGTTTTTTATCGTGTCAGGGGATGATGATCGGAGAAACTACATAGAAACTTTCCGGAATTCCTTACATGAGAGAAATCTACCTAACATACAAAATAATCGCCCCACTAAATTCCCCCTCCGTCTTAAATTTCTATTGCTGTTGGTTTTCTTGACCTGATGATGTTTCCATTCGATTCAGCGTACCAAAAAACCTATAAATCGATACATCACACGCCTATTTCACCCAACAATGGAATTTCAATACTTTTTCCCTTCCCCCTGCAAAAACACCCTTCCCTCCTAGAATTTTTATGCACTATTCGGTTTTGTGAACCTCATGTCTAAGGTAACTTATTACCAAAGTTTCATGAATGCAGGAATTTTTACATTTTTGGGTCTATTCTTAGCTTATTTTACCTGTACTAAAAACGAGCTAAAACGAGTCGCACGGGCGAGCCAAATATCAAACTCGACCCGAAAAACAGTGACTCGACTCGAGTAAATTACCTCTGGCTCGACTCGTGTCCATCCCTATAAATAAGGGTGCTAAAGAGAACCTTAATTGTTTGTTATATTTATTCCCTTGTGTTCTACTTTGCTTACATTGTCCTTAACATACATCCTTCGGTGTCCTGTAGTAGGAGGCGGACCACGTATCCATATACATTATAGAGTCTATTTCATATATGTTCCCCCGGGTTGATCAGTCCATACTAATCTCATTTTGCCTTTCAGGTTTAAAATCCTACGCCCATAGTCGGAGAGTCAAACTAAATATAAGTTCCTCACTCACGTATTGAGTATTCTCTCATATAGAATCATTTGGGGTACTCGGGACACAGGTCGTTTCGTATTTATTTGGCGTCCATCTGCAGGGCTCGATATCGAGTGTATATCCGGCCTATTGACTCCAAGAAAGAACCATATAATAATAATAATAATGTATAATATAAATATAATGAAAGCATATACATATAATGTAAGGCGGATTCCTCCAAGATGGAGAGTGTTAATAGAAGTAATGATATGGGTCCCGAACGAGTACCCGAGACAGAGGCAACCGGCGAGATGATACGGTACCTACTCGGCGAGATTGTAACAATGAAGGAAGAAGTAAAGAAGAAGAAATAATAGACCAAAGGTTGCAAAAGTAGTAGTACCTACCCGGCGAAGTAGTAGTAAAAGTAATGACAAGAAGAAGAAAGAAGAAATAACAGATCAAACAGTGCAGGGAGCAGAAATAAAACAGATGAAGCAAGACAATGATGAGGTTCTCGGAACTACCTTACCAAAGCAGATACATTTGAGCTGTAAAGTTGATTTTTACTTGGGCCAGTCTAGTAACTGTGGACTTCGGCCCGTCACAATTCGCCTTTAGCTGTTAAAATCCACACCCATGCCCCTGCCGGGACTCGAACCCGGGACCTTTCCAGCGGATGGCCTACCGCGGCAGACCGCCTGACCATCCGATACAGGGAAAGGAAAAAGTTAGCATTAATTCCATGTTCCAGCTAATACAGCAAATGTGCAACGACCAAAAAAGAGATTTGACGACCAAGGTAAGAGATTTGATAACCAAGAGCAGCTGATCCAAGAGTATTAGTGACCAAAAGAAGGACTTCAATAAGTTAAATAAGAAATTCGATGAGCAAAGGCAGGATCTAAATGATATTTGGGACAAACACTTCGGCAATTCTAAGAAGGACAATAAGCAAACATTAAGAGACCCAAAGGAGGATGAAAAGCAGGAATCTCCTAACCAAGAAGAAGGCGATAATTTATTTTCGGATTCAATTATGGAAATATTATATGAGGAATTATCCGAAGAAGGAGGTATAATAGAAGAAGGAAGGAAGGCTATTTAAATTAGTAAATCAATCTATGTTAACAAAAAGATAGAAGGAATATTATTGGAGAACATACCTTACCGTGCATGAAAGAAAGAAAGCTATTAGGAAGATCCATGAAAAGAAAGGGCATTGCTGCGTACAGGAGACGTGGAAGAAGTTAAGCAAATATTACTTTTGGAGAACTATGAAGGACGATGTCCAAACATACATCTCCCATTGCCCTCTCTTGTAGGGATCTAAAACAGGACGTTGAGAAGGAATTAAGTCATCCTGAGCAGGACCAAAAGTAAATATCTAATGATTCAGAGCAAAAACAACATCCCAGTAATCCAAAGTAGAGCTCTGATGACCAGGATCAGAAATCTACATCCCACGAGCAGGACCAGGACGACATGGATAAAACACCAGATAATCAGGACCAGGAACTGAATGATCGAACCATAATCAGTCAGATGATGACCAAAAACAGGAACATGATCCAGGGAAGAAGTGTGTTGAATCCAAAGCAAATACCAACATCAGCCATCCAACAGAGAAAATGGGTGATCGGACAAAACAGGCGATACTTTCTAATATTGAGTATGGTTATGATACCGGTCCGGGAAAAGAATTGCCCAGAACAGATGACAACACCGAGGCTTGGGAAGAACCAAATACCCAAGTTAAGTTAATTGAAGTACCATCATTCCCAGAGAAGAACATAATGAAGAAAGAAGAAGAAGACCCACACCTCACATATAAATTCAAATGGGAGAAAGGAGTTGTGAAATTAAACATTGAGAGAAGACCACCATCCCTGAAGGAAGGAGAAGTAAAGACACATGTTGCCGAAAGTGAGACCAATCTAGAAGAGACCATTCATGCCAATACCAAACTAAAGACTGTTGACGTTTCTCATTATCTATACATCAGCAGAATACTATCCAACAATAAGTGTAACAGTCTAAATAAAGCTATTAGAAAGCAGAAAAGAAACAAATCTTACAAAGTAACGTTCGAAATATTCCCAAACAATACTGAAGAAAATGTAATCAACTGGAATAAGAGTCGTAAGAAAACAGATAATAAACCTCGTAGAGCCATGCGTGCATGAAAGTTTAAGGAAAACACCACCTTACTCAGATGCCAAGGGGAAAGCTTTGGCTGAGTCAATGGCCCTAGTTTTCCTACGATGCCAAAGGTGGATGTTATTAAAGTAGGCTTGTCACCAAGTCAACGGTGGCTCGTCCTACAAGGAAGACGAGATTAAAATCAAATCCAGGATATGACAAGCTATGTATATACGTAATCATGAATAAAAGAGGAAATAATCGTCACTGTCGGAATAGCAGTTGTATTCCATGTAAGAAAGATATTAGATTGATAAAGGTAGCAGTTGTGCCTTTATCACATTGAAGCAGTTGTGTCATTTGTATTATTATAGGTTAAGATAAAGAAGTAACAGATGTGCTTCTATATAGTTATTATCAGTAAATAACATTTAAGAATTCAGTTTAATATATAGAAACTAGATACCACTTCTGAACAGATGCCAAGAGAGGGACTCTGATTCAGCCTATAGTCAAAGTTCCCTCTGCTACGCCAAGAATGGTTTATCAACGTATGGTCATGGCGTTAAGTCTATGGCGACATGGTTATAAAAAATAGATAACCATCCTAGGACACAGCCAAAAACCTAGGAAATGAAGAAGCTAATGCTGATTCTACCAAAGTCATTAATAAGTAGGAGTAGCCATTACACTTCTACAAACAATCATTTCTAAAAGCAGCATGTTGTAATAGGAATGAGTCGCAGTTAACTCCAGCAGCAAGATATCCCATCTGGAGTCGCAGTTCACTCAAGCAGCAAGTTATTCCATCTGAAGTCGCAGTTAATTAACTCCAGCAGCAAGTAGAATCCACCAACCAGCATTCCATGAAGACATCTCTAGCATCCCCAACCAAAACCTCGAGATACTGTTAACCGTTTTTCTTAGTGTTAGTTAGTGAAAGCGAATATTTATCTGTGAAAATATGAAGTGATTTTTCTCAGTGACAGTGAAATATATTTACAAAATGCATTTTAAAAGAACTTAACTATTTAACAAATTCGAATAATATATATTCGAATAATATATATATATATATATATATATATATATAGGGTGTCCGGTGAGGAAGTGCAAATAATTTGGGAGGTGATAGGGGATGTCATTGTAAGGAAAAAAGTATATGTAAACGTATGGCCCATTCAACCTGGTTTCTGAGGTACCTTTTCTGTCCATGAAACCTGCTGCATTCTGGTTAAGTGCGTATAGCACACCCTGTATGTGGTGTAAAAACGCAAATCATAACCCATTCGAAAGGGAATGAAGCAAGCTTTCCGACGATGACAGATTATTGCAAGTAAGACCAACGGAGAGAAGTAACAGAGGGAAAAAATATTTCCTCGAAAATTCCCTTTTTTTGAACAATTATCTCCTGTTATGGTGTGGGAACACTGTTACTAGGGCAACTAATGTCAGGACGATTAATTTCCATTATTTTCTGTATGTTCATGTTCGTATGTATCAGTAATGATATGTGCATGACACTGTTCTTGTACATTAATAATTATTCTTGCAATTACAGTAG
>JAGDQP010026015.1:0-26340 GCA_022664845.1 Lepisma saccharinum
GGTTTTAGTTTGTTGTGGAGTATCATGAGCAACAAATTTACTAAATCAAAATCAAAATTTTACTGCTCGATGTTAGAAATACGCGTATTAAATACACTCTGTTAAAGCACAACACAACGTTTCGACTACGTCTGTAGCCTTTATCAAGTGTACAGAATATTTTTTTTTAATATGTGAATACTTATTGTAGCTAGACCATATTTATTTGTTTGATAAGAACGTTGTTTTTTTCTTTAATTCTATACATGTTGATGACGGTTACCAATTCTTGGTTTAAACTTTCGTATTCGTTTCCATTAACGTTATTCGGAATGTAACAAATGGGATATCCTTCTCTATACTCAATAAAAGAAGCAGGAATGATCTATGTGTGCGTCTTCGTTGAAGCACAGTAAAGAACTAACGTCATTTAGTCCAGGGAAGAGTTTTGCAGAGAGGTGGAAATTCCGTCCATCCCTCGCTACAAATCGAACACTGATTTAGTCATTACTGCTGAACAGCAGATTAATTAAAAAAGGAATCTATCACCACGGCAACAGGTATTTGTGTACTATCTTTGAAATCTTAACAAAATAATCCACCGACGAAATATCATCCTTGAGATATAGAGTAGTGACCAACAAGTAGAAAAATCCTTAACAATTTTCGACTCCAGATGAAACTTAAATTATTTTCTTTAAAAAGGCGCATAAACTTATTTCTAAGTAATAATGTATATTTCTTTCCTAGGCTCAAAAAATTTATTATTTCCTAATTTCTTTATTTAGTTAGTATTAGACTGTGCTACCACTTAAGCGGTCTCTTTAGGGTGTCACTTTCTTTCCTACTTTCCATCATTCGTGTCTGTAGGTTCTTCGAGATAGTGGCTAGGTCTAAACGATTCCACTAACTGCATCACATTCTAAGACAATTTTGACAAATGACATTATTTTCAAAACATGAAAATTGATTGAAATCCTGAAATTTAATTGACTTCATCATTTATTACTATTTCGTAAATATTGATTGGGTCTGCAATCTGACGAATTCTAAGATTTTGCCTGGTATGTAATATATTTCAAAAACATGAAAATTAGCCGGAAGAATACGAAATTTCCAAACATAAATAACTTCCTAATTTGTTTAAAAATTAAAATGGGTTCGAAATTCACAGTAAATTCTAAAACCGTATTAACCGATACCATTTTTATACGCAAACCTGACTTTCGGCAAAGTGCTGAAAACTTAGAAATTTTCATCACTAGTATTCCGCCGAAAGCAGCAGTTCCTTGAACGTAAGCTAAGCCTTCTCTATTCATCCCGATCTTGCTATATCCTTTTTATCTCAACATACGATTTATCTTCCTTAATATTTTTAAGGAGTTAGATTCGTCTTCTTCCTCTACCTCCAAAACATTCAATTGCATTCCTCAGTACACATTCTCTGTGCATTCAATGTCCTCTCGCTCTTCTTTATTGTCTCCAGGATTGTTCGCCTCTTGCATACTCTCTTCAACACTTCATTTTCCATCTTCTGTATTCAGCTGGCTTCTCCGTTCTATTGTTCTCCGTGTCCACATTTGAAAGGTATCGAATTTTCTTTCTTCGTTTCGAAGACTGCACGTTTCTTCTCCATACAACACAATACTATATACAAAACATTTAATTAATCTCTTCCTCAACTCAACTCATTGTTCATCAATCCGCAGAAGAGTGAACGCCTGTTTCGCCATCGCTATTCTCGCCTTTATCTCTTTTCCACATTTCACATTCTTACTTACAATATTCCACAAATACGTGAGGCTGTCGTAGTTTAACGGTGTAGACCATCCCCGCCATCTTGGTACGCACTTTCCATTGGTTTACATGGGAATTGTTTCACTCTCTTATATCTCTCAAGTGCATAATTTTTAACTTCTATTTTCGAATAGTTTCTCGTCATGTTATCTTGGACTCGTTCTATTTTGTAGAAATGCAATATTTTACACACGAACAGTGTAATTTCCCCTTGACATATTGTGGTTTATATAGCAAACTATTAATAATACATTATACTTATATATTTGAAGAAATTTCACGAACCAAAACTATACAAGAGTCAAAATAACCACCAAGACAAATTAGTGAAAGCGGAACTGAATATTCTATTTCTGACAGGTATAAAATGAGTAAAATAATTCCCATATAAATCAATGGAAAGTGCGTACCAAGATGGCGGGGCTGCTCTACATCGTTAAAAAAAAGTGATATGTATAGACCCTATTTTATATTTATTCTATTACGCATTTCATAGCCGGCCGGGTGGCCGAGCTGTCTGCGGTGGCAGGCCATCGGCTTGAAGGCCCCGGGTTCGAGTCACGGCAGGGGAATGGATGTGGATTTCAACACTTAACAGATAAAGGCGAATCGTGACGGGCCGAAGTTCCATGTTACTAGACTGGCCCATATAAAAATAAAGTTTACCAAGTTTTTTACGCATTTTATTTTTTTGTATTCATTTAAGTCGAAATTTTCCTCACATTGATATGACCCTATCCTTCAGAAAGTAAAAGAGTTAATAATTCAATTCAAGGTTGATTTAAGAAAGTTAAATGAAGAAAAAAAGAAGTAGTTTATTTATTATTGTTTGTTTAACAAATGTTTTAAATAGAGTTCAATGGCTGGAAAAGGTTTTAAAAGCCATTGATTAATGTTTATATTATTTTTGTATTTATTGGAGTTTCACGAGGAGGACGCTAGATGTCATTACGTTTGCTAGCAAAAAACTGAAGTGAGCATCTATCTTGTATAGGAGGAAATTGTTATTTTTATTACATTATGAAATGGACATGATTTTATTTTGCTAAAAGGTTATTTCTTTCAGAAAGGAAACTAATTTTATAAATAAGTTATTACTTATTATCTTGCAAACTAATATGTACATCAGATGCGTAATCAGATAAGTAATGAATATAGCTTATGTCGTGAGCAGCATGTAGAGGAAGCTATATTTTTAATCCTCTTTTTAAACAAATATTTTTTCATTGTCGTCTTGCATTTATCTTCATCTAGTTAGACGTAGTGGAGAGCTTGGCTTTAGTCCTTGAAGTTGTCTTCTTTTACGTCCAGGAACCGGAACACTGACCTTATTCCAGAGTCTTTATATTAATCTACCGCACAGCGACGACGGAATTAGCTACAAAGGGCAAATTGTATATGTACGAAACGTTTGACCAAGAAGGTACCGTTATAACATCGTCGCTCCCCGTGGAAAGGTCATCAGGCAGGGAGCTCATCCTTCAGACACAGGGACGTACGCAGAGGGGAGGGGGTCCGTAGTCCGTACCCCCCAAACAATCAGATTGTTTTCTGAAATTTGTATAATTTTGGCAAAATTACATGCATTTTATGTAAATTTCACATTCAGAAAGACCTTCGCACCCCTTCCCCCAAATCAACTTGTGGGTACGTGCCTGTTCAGACGTAACGAATTTAAAAGAATGTTGTCCAACACAAACAAAATGTTTAAATAAACAAATTTAACGTGTTAAAAATAAGAAATTTTACGTACAAAGTATGACAGTTTGAAGCAGAACGTTAACCACAATATGCTGATCAGATGAAATAACTACTTTTCAAAATATTTTAAATTGACGTAGGTTTATTTTTATTATTTGAATCATTAGGTTTAGATACCATGAAGCGCAAAAAAATATTGACCAGTAATTCCGAGAGACGCCTTCCTGTGAGGGTGTCACCCCTAAATTATCGACAACACCCCAACTTTAATATTTTTGCGGTGAAAAATCAATAGACACCGTGCAAAACTCCATTTACACCCTCCCAATTTTGACTTTACACCCCACCCTCAAACTAAGAATCCTGGCGGAAACCCTGATATTAATGATCTGGGATTTATAAAATAATGACAATAGTGATGTTAGAATAGCACTGTACTATTACAAAAGTTACTATTCTGCACTGCAAGTCAGAAGCCCGTAGTACTACGAGATCATGAGAAAAAATACGTGGAGTAAAACCTTCACAAATATAGGCCTAATAAATGCGTGCATATAATAAAATAACCCATATCTCATTTCTATTACAAAAAAATATACGAATGTTTAGTATCAGTTTTTAAAAAATCAATGTCCGGGCACATGCCCCTCTTGCGCTATTGCCTGCGGACACCCAAGACCAAGAAAATTCTCTAATATTTTCTTGTAATTATCATATGCTCTGTATTTCTGAATTCAAAGTATAATGCTAAACAGGTGGCGCAAAAAAATAATTTTCTGTATTTAAATTTTCTATCACCTTTTAACCCAACCGGATAGTTTAGAGACACGAGAAAAATAATGCAATAGGGGAGGAGGAAGCTATTATATCAGTTTGTAATACCATATATGTTGCAGCAAAGCCAAACAATAATGTATTATATTGTGTATTCTTTTACGCATAAGTTGAAACACACCGCTTAAATCCTCTATGGGTGAAACTAGACAGCCTTGACTGAAAATAGTGCCCATAAAATTATCATCGACGAAATAAGATGGTAAATTAAATAAACTGTCAATGAACTGTACTTATCAATGAAAAGAGCTGTCGACAAAGTGGCTTGTCGACGAAACGTACCTGTCGACGAAATGAACTGTCGACGAAGTGAGCTGTCGACAAAGTAGCTTGTCGACAAAACGTACCTGTCGACGAAGTGAGCTGTCGACAAAGTGGCTTCGTCGACAAAATTGTAATTTGTCGACAAAATGATTGTCGACAAAACGAACCGAGCCCGTATTATTTTTCATAAAAGTTGAAGCTAAGAATTTAGAATCATAAATGAAACTCCTTGACGTTGTTTAAGATAGAAGTAGATCTAGAAATCATGACCAAATAATCATATTTTATCCTTTTTATTATGTTATTTTATTTTTATTTTCCTGTTGTAACTTTGCTTTGCTAAAATAAAATGTAAAATGTAGTTTTGTTGTCAAGTCTATTCAAGGTACTGATCGAGGCCAAGTGGCCGCTTTTGATGATTTCATCATACATTTACGTACCTGTAATTATGCTCTACCTCTGGAACATATGAGAAATACTTATTAGTTATTTCGCTTTTCACCTTCTCGTCCAGTGACTTCCTTTCTTGACTCAAGAAAGTACGCAACAATACGAAAGAAAGCTACATTCGTTTTAGGAACCATTTAAGGAAAATTTTCGATTCAATTGCCAGAATTGTATTCATCTCAAACTTTATGTCGCTTTGTAAATGTATTTCATTAAATGTATTTTTAAAGCATTACCTAAATATAAACCAATTTGACTGGAAGATATCTTTCGAAATTTATTTACTGTACTAGTTTAAGTTTCATACAAACACACCAGCAAGTTAAATGTATCTAATAAGAAGGTCAAATTCCGTCATTCTATTAATATCTAATATAAGCTTCTTTGCAAATGCACGGTAAATAGCAACTGCGATGGGCCTTACTATCAAGGCTCACTCACTGGATATTGAGTAACAGAAAGCGTCCTTCCACATTCCGTGTTGATATCCAATAGTACGCTATTTCGTGTTACTAACACACACATGTTAATACTTGGATAATTAATGTCACAAACAAAAAATGGTTCATAATTAAATCAACTTTAAAAGCATTGTGTGATCCACAATTAAATTAATTTGATTTTCTATAAAGATCAATTTTCGTTCGAATTTCTTTTATTCGGTACAAACTATTAGATCCTTTCATCTTACAGAAAGAAGTAGGATTTACATGTGATACGAGGCATGCTGGACGTAGAAAGAGTAGCGAGATGTTGCCAAAGAAATAATCCAGAACTTTGACTGCTACTTTCCGCTTACTCGGCATTAACATGATGTGGCTGAGTTAAAAACGCGGGAGAACCTCATTCAGAACAATTAACTTCTTAGTTTGAAACAATAACCTTCCAAATGGGAACTTAATACTCCACGTAATTAGTCACCGCTAATATAGATTTCTCTACGCAATTTTCTGCTACGTACGGGCAATGGAGATTAATTATTAAATGTTGTACAAATTTATTACAAGTAAAATGCATCTACGTATTTCAATTGAGACGACAATTAACCAAATATGTAGTAACCTTTACCGAATCAATGAGACGAATTAATTGTTTTCGAAAACACTAATTGTGAGGGAGGATTAATTCATTATTTAATTCTTGAAACTTTCCATTGGATACACAAATTTTTCGCTCTATGAACTTAGATTTGTTGTCAGGCTTCTTATAGTGTGGCTTGAAACTGAGCAGTCACTACACACGCAAGAGTTAAAGCAAAAAATAAAAATTAAATATATATTTGTGCTGCATTCCATATACGAAAGAATACGCCACATTACACAGTAAATTAAAGTGCAGAATTTTACTCGATTTCAACCAAATGCTTCACTTTGCGATAGCTGAGAGGGGAACAACTGTTTAAGGGAGCATTTTCATCGCAGGAGGATGAGCACCCTTGCAAGAATGCCATTACTGTGTGCTCTATAGAAAGCTTGCACCCTATACTAGTTTGCATTCAAATGAACCGGAATGGGTTTTGTAAGCTTTGCAATTTTATATATAGTTTTCCACTATATAATCGAAAGACATGAGGTGAACGAAAAGTGTCTTTTGATATTTGTAAAATTTTCCGCATTCTTCCAACGCATGAATGATCTGTTGGCTTGTATCTTCGAATAGATTTACATAAATTAATAATGTTATAGGTTCTTCAGTCTCTAAACGAACCAGGATGTCACAAATACCAACATGATCTGTATATACAAAGTTGTCCTCAGTAGTGTTAACAATTTACTGCTAGCTATTTATACACTAATTTTACAAACACTCTTTGTATAGTTATCAAGTTCCACAGATATTACATGGCCTGGTTGCAAGTTAAATGTTGATTGTAACCACTCGGGATGATTAGATGGTACGGTCATGTAATAAACGGGAATCGAGTTTCAAGGTATTCTGACAATTTACTTTTTGTTCCGCAGTTACACTTCCCTGAAGCGCATAAAATACAGCACTAAACACATCATATAACGAAAAAAATTTACACCTTTGAGATTAAAAAAAACAAGGTCGTTTGCTAGTAGTATGCTGTTTCTTAACAACATACAGAACACAAAACTATTCAAGAGCTGTGTAATCACCAAAACCTCTCACTAAACGAGTTTACTTCAGTATCGACAGAGCGCCGGCGAAACGATGTGCTTTACACTAGAACTACCACTGAACTAACTCAACACGTGCCATCTGAGAGAGAACTCTCTAAAAGGGTCCTGTCTGTCTCGTCAGATACATGTAAACATCGTTTGAAGATTTCCTGTAGAATATTTAAATATTATTCCTGGTGTCTTCTGGCATGTCTTTGTCGCTAGGAAAATATGATGTCTTCTGTTGTCATTTTCAACTAAACGCAATTAACTTCACAGTAGGACCTGTCCTTTTGATAATCTTTGCAGTAAAAATTGGCGCAGAAGTCGCTTGACTAATAGCGATGAAAGAGTAAACCCCACAAGAAAGATGATATATAACGAATTATGACACTCTAAAAAGATCCGAACTCGCTCATTCAAGATTTAAGAATAAATTACATCCACAATCCATGAAAATTCCATCTAGAAAGTTAATGTTCCTGTCCAAACCGAGAGTATTTCATTGAAAACCACTCTTACTGATTGGAATTTGCACTCTAAAGCAGGGCCTAAAATTCAACGATATCACAGCTCCTCACTGGTAAAATTTTTATATAGTATAGAATAACTAGTTTAGTCAGCATTTGTTTTGACATCTAATCAGTGTTCTGTCCAGTACATCATGTTTATCTGCGACCAAATTATTATTATTATTATTATTATTATGTAGGAAAATTTTGGCATTCAGATCAAACAAAATTAAAGGCACATTAGGATACATATTTAATTGTCTTGTATTAAACCATAAAATACAGGAACCAAATCGATAAGAAAAATAGTCACACTGGAAGAAAAAAGTCACTTTTTCTTACATAAGAATTTCACTGTCATTTTTCCGTGATCATCACGCTGTCTCAGTCTGTTTTCTGCCGAGGCAAATATACCGTTATACCAGGGCTGGGTAATACTATACAAGTGCTCCTTCTGTTGTATGGTGTTATATTCTTTTAATATGGTGTTCTCTAGATTAATTTGCATCCAGAACTTCCAAAACCGTGTTCAAAAATAGGTGTCATAAGGACACGTATAACATGATAGAAAAACATATTCTATGTTCTGACCTACCTACTAACAGAGCGATGCGCCATCTTTGTTTTTCTGTATTTACACAACGAGTGGCACAGGTCTCAGTGTTGCCAGACGGGACTTTTTGTGCATTGCTAATTACCAGACTAGCTTCTTGGGGAAGCATATGTTCCAAGACCCTTTCGGTTGGCGCTTTTTTAGGTAAATTGGCATGAGGAAATTTAATAAAAGTTGTGATCAAGGGCACTTGGAGGTTAGGTAAGTCAGGTGCGGTGTTTTTTTTTATTGCACACGCGACTTGAACAGAGACCTTGTTTGTACGTGCACTCTTGGTTAGCGCTTTTTTCTTAGCGATTTTCAGTTCTATTTAGCGAGTTTTAGCGACTTTTTTCTACTGCTGTTGCGCTCTTCCCAGCTTTGTGGTTGGTAACCCTGGGATCACCTGTTGTATTAGCAGGGCAAGCTGTCGTAGTGAGTTCACGTTCAGCAACGTTGTTCGTGGTGTGTGTCAAATGGCCAATACTGTAAATTTGTTTAAACATTATTCAATTTTATGAAGTTGTAAAATATGTACGAGTTGCGGCGGGGATTGTTTTGGGGAGATGAAAATTAGCAATCCGGTACCGCAATCCGCTGCAAAAAGAAATGTTTGTGTAAGGAAGAGGAAGCCATTCATTTTTTACTCGACCATGTTTTTTTGCACGTGGTTCCTTCAAGCAAATTTATCACATGTAGTTGCTGTATGTCTGTTAGCGTAGTGGTGCATCAGTGTTCAACCAGAAATAGCTGACGGCTGCTGGAAAATTTAAGAAAAAACATTTCAGGAAATCTTCAGTAAGGTAAGGTTAATTTTTCTTTCGATGTTACGTTCTTTAATCATTTGAAGTGTGATGTAGCACTCGGAACTTCTCAAAATGCTATGGTTTTGCTTTCTGTAGTCATGAAAGAGCCTAAAATACGTGCAAAAAAAAAAGTTTCTACAATTAGAATTTGTTATGTTATTGTAATATAACAAGTTCCACTTTAGGAACTTTTATTTTTATTTTGCATGTATTTTAGTGCCTTTCATGACTGTAGGAAGCAAAACATAGCACTTTGGGGAGTTCCGAGTGCTCTAAGCCAGAAGGAGCACTTGTAAAGAATTACCCAGGGCTGTTCCATTGACTTCCTACCAACTTCAAAACGCCTTTCCTTTCTGGCCAGCCATTTCATAACAGCAGGGGTTGGGCTAAAATATTTCCTGGATATATTTCCCAGGATAATATTTAATGGGTTATGATTGGTTGTTGAGAGTCTACGGTGCTTCGGCTAATTTTTTGGCGCTTATTGATGTATGTTATCTCTGGTAGTACATATTTCTCTAACTGATTCAAAGGATCGTGTAATTTTTATCTACGAAACAACACATTTCATTTTATCGGATAACTGTAATGTCCTATTGAAACAACAGATAAACGTGCAGTTAGTTGCATATTTTAAAACTATATGAATGGAAACGAAAATGTTTGAAAACTAAATATAGTTAAAAAGTTCCTTCACCTCAAAATTGGCAATGGTTTTCCCTGCCATCTAGGAGACACCTATACGTATTAACTCTGGCTTAATATCATATACTGGAAGTTATATGGAGTTGAGTAACCCATTGCATAATGAATGTATTGAATCAGTAAGATTTAGTTTGACACACTAAACGTGTTTAAATGAATAACCCGAGAAAAGTAAGGTATTCACATTAATACCACTCCACACTTTAAGAATTATAGTTCCACACTCCTTTCCTACAGTTCCACAAAGTGTGGAGTACTCCACTCAATTTTAGGCCTTGCTCTAAAGTGTGATCCTTCTTTCTGCTCTAGGAAAACAAAATATCCAGCTCTTTTGATTTAGAATGTAATAAATAAGTGTACATAATTGAAGAGTACCGGGGTAGAAGTGAGATGTAGGGAATGTCATTTCTGGTAATATGCATTTTACAGTTAACTTTCTCTTTACTTCCAAGTATTCAATACTCTAAAAATCGTTAGAACTGGTGCCTTTAGAAGTTAGTATTTGTTAAGATTTTCTACTCATTTTTAAGGACACACTTCTTCCCTTGTACTATTCGATTCTATACTCCGTAACCATGGTACATCCACAGACATTCCATAATATCTGCTCACAAATATCACCTATCACATCAATGTAGCTTAGTTAAGAACTCCAGCATTATTAAATACAACGACTACCCGTGAAAAATTCCCTCCTATATTATGTATGTCCGTCTGACTTCCAAATATATTTATTTTGTACATAAAATAAGAAAATTCAGCAACTCAATACCTAGGTAAAGGAGTAAAGAATCTAATCTCATAATATTACGTGGCAACTATTTGCAAACATTAAGAAATAATATTCATTTGCAAAGTTTCTGGTACCAGTTTCAGACATCGAAGTAATATCAAATCCATTCAGTGTTTTCCCTTTGTTCTACTTCAAACTGGCATATGCAGTTCCAGTTATCTACGAAAAATATGCTAAATGTTTCCGTAATGATGTGGCTGTAATAGTGTAATTGGTTTTCTTTCGAATTTCATATTTCCTTCCCTACAATATATTCAAGCAATTAAAACTAAACTTTCCCTCTGAAATTCGCTTTAATTGTCTAATTAACCCTACATGTGAACAAAGGGTTGGGGCAAGAGAAACAAAAAATATAACTATTACAAATTATTTATCATCAAATTTTTACAATCATGAGTGAAATTTATAATTAAAATATTAATGCTTGTCCAATGTTATTGTAAATAATATTTACTGATTTAATAGCAAGTGTACTTATCTTTTTCATGAACTGAAATTTACGGTTTAACATAACTCACTACATAAAATATTTATTCGATTTGATTTATATATCCATGTTGATTGTACACATTAAATATATAACATTTACATACATATTTTAATTTTCCATTGCTTTATAATGGTACCGAGTGTAACATGAACATATTACAATGTCACATACTAATAGAAATGTCTAGTTACTACGTTGCTATTATCATATTATATCGTCATTTACACTCGTGCTTCTATCAAGGTGAACATCCTATAGGCGCACAGTAAAGTGAAAATACATTTAGCTAATAATGTTACATTTTTTCATCTAGACATTTACATTTGTACTAACAAATACATGTAGATAGAGACAGACGTTTCAAATACTATAAATATAGAAGTGCTCCCGTTGTACACAAGGATTAATTTTACAAAGCTTGCCGTCCGAATACATAAGATATACCTATATTAGTTTTCCAACGTACTTGCTAGTATTACGACATTTATTTGTTAGAAAGTGAAACAACTTTCTGCATCATGAAAGTCTCCCGTCTGCTGCTTGAAACAAGTCAAAACTTCGTTTTTTACCTATCATAGTCACTGAATATTATCCTACTATGAGCATTCAATGGATCAAGATAACTAGGCCGGAAGTACGGATTGTGCCACAAATAGGGGGACGTCGTAGTAAAATGTTCTCAGAAGGAACATGGTGAAGCTCGCGACCTTTATCGTTTTTCTGACGCGAGCAGTTGTAGTATTACAACATTTCCCTCAAGCGTTTCAAATGACTCGCAAAACGTCTTGAGAGCCATCCAATATTTGCTATGATTAATTGTTCCGAGAAAAGACATAAGTCAACTACAGTAACTTTACTTCATCTAACAATAGAGTTCCCTGCACGTGTACAAATTTCTGCATCCAAATTCGTTTCTAAGTTTTCTAAGTAAAATTATGTGTTTATTCACGCTACAAAGGTTTTATTTTGCCTCTCGACATTATGGGTTTCTGAGGGCCTAGAATTTTTAGAGAAGATCTGGCCACAGTGTAGCGACTGTAGCGCCAGTAGTTGTGTGTGTTCGTTTTTCAGGTCCCTCAGAACCAAGGTTATGGACGTGGTATGAACTAGAGAAAAATTGATTCGTACTCGTTTGAAATTTGCGGATAATCCCCTTGGTTTGTTCTTGGAAAGTACTGAGTAACGAGGAAGTCCTTCTGAAGATTGTAGTAGAGTTTTTAGGAATGGGTTTTTATGGTAAAGTAGTTATAAATGTTTAGTGATTCCGGAACGAAGAAGGTTAAAAGGAAGGTAATGGTGCGATGATGGAAGTTAAAAATGTAAATAACATTTTGAAGAGAAGTTCTCAAACAAATCTAATCTGGGAACATAATATTTCATATAAACGTAAATAATTTAAATCGGACTAACATTTAAAACCGAGGTAAGTGTTATAATACTAATTTAAAAAAAATGTCTTGAAGCATTCAATTTGGTTAACTTTTGAATTATTTTGTCGAAGTATTGATTTGGCACTTGAAAAATAATTAATAATTAAATTCGGAGTGGTCAAAATAAGTACCTGTTTAAATACTGGAAGTTTTAATCCGGAAGAAGGAATTTCTTTAAAAAAAAACCCGATCTTGAGTTGCCTCAGGTAGTGACATCATCAAATTTGATATTTAGTTAAATCAAGTAAGGCAATAATTCTAATTTGGACATTATCGAAACAGTATGTTTTCTCCTTTGAGTCGTTCTTGCAGAAAATGTAGTGTCAGTTAACAGTGGTTTGGAAAGGATAGTTAATAAGTTCAGGTTAGGTTAAGTTGATGGATTGTGTGCATGTCGTTCAAGTAATGCCTAATGGATCGGTGTTCAAGCAGTTGTGGAAAGGTTTTGATGGTAATTAATTTGAGATGGTCCGGGAGATGCTGCAGTAAGTTTGGCCAGGGTTGGTTTAGGTCAGGTTAGGTGTTACAGAGTGAAACTGGAAAACTGCTGAATTTGTGGTTGAGATTTTCAGTGTTGATGGTAGTTCGAGGGTTGTGTACATTTGTGTTAATACCCTCATGTTGTGCTTCTCCAGGGTTGCTCGATACAGCTGATGTTCTTCTTAAATTTATTTGAAGTATGTCGAGAGAGCGACCAGGGAGCCAAATTTGAATTGCTGTGTTAGAACTTTGACAACTTTGTTCTTGGTTTATGAGCGTGTTTCCTGTTGATTGGTCCTGGTGAGGTACCTGTGCTCCATTGAGTTGCTTTGGCTAAAGTCAGGTTAGATGATATTTGATTTTCTTCGACGTTTGTGTTTTGCATTCGGTGTGGTGTTCCTATTGTCTGGTTGTCCAGTTGGGTATTGACAACGTTGTTGGAACAGTATTTGTTGGTCAGATTCTTGTGATATATCATTGGATGGATTATGTCAAGAGAGCGGAGCAAGGTTAACTTCTGTATTTGGGCCTGATTTTGTTGAGGTAATGTTGGATCAAATATTAGTGTTGGAAATAATTTGTCAGTGTTGAATGAATGAGGCTTGTTGTTGATGCCGTGGGAGTTGTGCATTGGGTTGTGTGTTGGTATGTCGAGTGTGTGAAAACAGGTTGTGAACCGGATTCTTTGGTTTAATTTACGGAACTATCCATTGGTTGATATTGTGGAATTGATGATGGTTTATGGTATTTGTGAAATTTGACTGTTGTGTTGGGGAAGGTACGTGGAGCGAGTGAAGACGGGCTTGATGTTTGATTTTTTGGCTTAAGAGTGGATTATTGTGAATCACCGGAGTTCCAGTTAATTACTCCTTGACAATTACGGTGGATTTGAGGGATTGACTAAATGTTGAGTGAGCAAGGATGGTGCTTCATGATTCGAGATTGTTCAGAACCACTAGTGCTTTTGATAATTTAGTCCGGTTTGGAGCAGATTTGTTTTTTTCGGCGCGGTTTTGATAATTGAGTGGAGCGAAGGTGTATTATGTTTAAATACAGATTTATTTTGCGAGATTGGCTTCAATTTTGGAGTTTGATCAGTAGTTGGTATAGAATTTCGTGCTCTCGGCTAAAGTTGGAATTTCTAAAAATTAAAACTAAAAGGGAAGGTAAACTGTGATTTATGTTTTGATTGTAATTAAGGTGACTTGTACTAGTTAATTTGCAATCTCTTAAAAGCCAGAATTTAAAACGTAATTAAGATTTGATTTTTTTTATTTTATTAAATACTTTTTTGATATTCCTTAAATTAAAGGCAGTTTTCGGTGACATAAATAAAGCGTGTTTTTTGGGTGGTGGCTTGAAAGGGAATTATTGATATTTTTGAGGTTGGAGCGTTTTGAAATATAGTCATTGTTGGATGGGACTTATGATTTTAGGATTGCAAGTGTGGAGCTCATTGCACCTTTGACAATTACAATGGATCCAACTGAGGATTATTTCTACAAAAAAAGGGAAAATAACAATTTTGATCTACTTAAATTTTATGAATACCGAAATATCGGAATAAGTTGAACTTGAGGTATAGTATTTCCGGATTAAATTTAAATAATTGAATTGGAATCTCGTAACTCTTAAAAGGTATTAAATCAAAGCAGACTAAACACATTTTATCGAAGATTTTTGGATTATTTTTCGATTTATATACCAATTGTTTTTCTATAAGTCACCCTTAGTGAGACATTGCATTGATACTTAACTTCAACATTAAATTGGTGGGTATTTGGGATTCAATTGCATTGAAATAATTATTGGACAACCTCCTCGTTTCTAAGTTTTTTTTTAATTTTCCTTTGAAAAATTATTTTGTTATAAAATTGTTGTGAATACTGTGTGGTTCAAAATAAGAAATACTGAGATTTAATGATTTAATCTATTGTCTCTGACCAAGTATTGAAAAGAATAAAATTTTGATTAAGACTTTTTTCCTGATTAGTTTATACGGGTATAGCATTTATATATTTCTAACCTAGTCGAAGCATGTATATATAATGCGTGTGTATGTGTGTTTTTTTTCATGTTTTTTATGACCTGTATCCAAGTGGTATTCGCTGGTTTTGGATAATGTTGCTGATCATTACTTGAAATCAAACTGATATTTGCGTGGCCTGGAGTCTGACACTCAGGTTATTACATATATATTAATTATTTTTAAAGGAATTGTTGGTAGTTTATAACTTTGTATCTGATCTGAACAAATTTATGAAACAGGAGAATTGTAAAAAATGTGTTGTTTTGGACCCATGGTTTTATTCTTTCAGGTATTATAATAATAAATTCTACCGTCAAATTTCGTTCCATATTACCCAGAAACGGTATCTTGAGCTCTGAACTTTTTATTTTGAGTCAGCTTTAGGCAATGCATGCAACTGCTTCACGTCTACAACTGGGTGTCCTATATCTTTCGTTTCTGGACATGAATGGTTTTAGAGAAATGCAAGACTTTCAGTTAATATGGTTGGTAATTCATATTATCTAAAGCTATATACTCGCATCCATGTCAGCGCGAACATATTGCATCAACAGAGGCAAATAAACACAACAATTAGTTAGTAAGGTTAATAAATTAGTTATGTATCACTTTATACAATACTAATATCAACATGAACATATTACAACACAACATAAAAATAAAATATTTTGTTACCATTCATACTATCATGTTGTAACTAGTTTCTAACGTTTTACGTTAGTACTGATAATATTTTGACTACCGCACTCGTAATAACAGAATTAACTAATTGCAATCCCACAGATAAAAGCTTATTATTACAGTGGCTGTTGTTGACTAAACGCATAGTACACATTAAAATAAAGGATATATCTCCTGAGCCTGACAATCACAGGAATTTTCCTCTTACATATTAAATAAAAGAAACGACTTCTAAAATAATAAGGTTTTTGACACCTTGAACTTGGTTCAAATTTCATATTTAAACATGTTGGTTCAAATTTATTTTTCCTCAGATATGAAACTACGAAGAGGTCTTAGAGTGGATTTTTCATAGAACCTACCATACTACCCTACAAAAAGCGACTTAAAATATTAAATTAAATTTAAAATATATAAGTGGAATTCTCATATCAACACACTCGAAGAATTTACATGAGACTTAATTATACTGATTTGTCAATCAAATAGAAATTTCAGATAGCAACATTTCTGTCCTTCCAAATATGCTGCAATTTTCTTGAAATTTTGTGTCCATTTTCATGCACCGTTCATTCAAACTCTGTGAAGTTTCAACTTCACAAGTTCAAGCGTTGGAGGGTTACGGACTTCATGAAAGATGACTTGAAAACGTTGGACCCTGGAGGGTTACGGATTTCATCAAAGACGATTTGAAAACATTGGACCCTCCACGTACAATAAACTTCAATGTTTGAGATGGTTCCAAACAAAGGAATTAACTTCACTAGTCTCATGGTTTATACAAATGTTTGGAAATAGTAGCAATTTTTTGATCATACCATACAAAAAAAAAATGTGACAAAATAAATAAAATAAAAGTAACATCTCGAAACTGCAAAAGATCTGACCATTTACAGTGACTAGAGAGCATGTCATTAGTTAACAAAAATGTCGTTCTATTTTCAAACATTTGTGAAACATATGTAATTACAACACCTCTTTCAGCAACAGGAACTTGTATTTTAACGAATCTCAGAAGGAAGAAACAAAAGGGCAAGAGGAAGATTGATACGCGACAAGAAAGAAAATGGTAATTAAGCATCAAGTCGTTGCCATCTCCTCATACATATATAGAGAGCGAAACTAACTAGAATTTCTCCTTCACACCTTGCCGGATGACTACCATGTGTAGAAACCATGATTACTCCCCGTCGCCTCATTTCCTCTCAAGATGAATAGATAAATTAAATGCATGGGTGTAATTCTATATGAAGAAATTGTCAGAGAATTGATGATAGAACAGCCAAGCCTGAGATATTACATATGCAGAAAAGTCAAGATCTCAATCGTCATATATAAACATACTGGAAACACACTTTCCAATCTTGAAGATGTAAAGTTTAAGCTCTTCATTTTAATTCAAACGATCCCGTTGAAAATCTAAAGGTAGTAATGTACCAATAAATTAAAAAACAAACAAACAACTTAATTATATGTATAAGAATAACTAAATAATTTGGACACCGAACAATCTTGTAACATAGAACATAATCACAAAATGCATATAGCTGTGTTTAACAAGGAAGCGATATAGTGGTTGTCATGCGAATTCTATGTGCATGTACTCTACTGATACATCATAGTCATCACTAACATTGAAGTTGCTAGAGATGCTGACCGTGATGAGAAAAGATGTCGGCCCTGGAAATTTCATTTTCTAAAATATGATAAGACGGTTAGGTTTTAAGTTTAAATGTAATAATTTAAAATAGAGCAGTGGTAATGGAATTTTAAATTTGAATTTTTAAAGCTTTTACTCATAATAAATTTGCAACGTAATGTAATAGAAGCAGTGAAAAACATGAACAGATTTGCCACTTGTCAAGCAATATTCCTAACTCAAAAGAAATGTAATATATCGTCAATTAATGTCACTGCATGTAAAATTATATTAATAGTACAGTACTATTAAGGAAAGAAATAATGTGGAACGCCGATTATAAAGTATTGAAAACTCTAGGATATACATCTGTTGCAATTTATAACCGATTAAAGATGTATCAAAATATGTCTAGGAATTTGCCCATGCAAGATCATTATAAATCAAATTCAAATTCTTTGAGAATAATGTAACAGAAGTTATATAAAATAACAAATAATCTATGTGTGTTGCCACTATCTAACAGCAATACCATAGCTAAACTTCTGCTTTTGCTGATAACTAAACACGACCAATGTAGTTCAATATTTAAGCAAAAATTTATTTGACACAGTTTGGCATACTATACATTACTTTTGACTTAATAAGATTGCAGCAGTATGTGCGTATGAAAACTACAGATATCAGATGAAAAAGGGAAACCAATTCTGTTAGTTAGGTGGGAGTAATTTTGCAATGGCTTTCTCTTCGATATAAGCAAAACCAAGTTAACTCTATTATACAATAGAATAAATTATATGGTGTAATTGGTTTCACGAGAAACATACCCGAAGTCACACACTCAGATCTGAATGAAACTTTCACAGTTAATAGTTTTCAATTTGAAAAGAAATAAGTTGAGCTCCTACGTTCCGTAATTGAATCTAGAAGGAGCTAGGCTATCGGAAATTTCAGTGATGTTCCTAGTGAAATGTATTGGGTGATTCAGATGTGGAACAGACAATTTCTACAGATTTAACGCAACATGAATGTAACCCTATCACACGTGAAAAAAACCTAAGCATTGCATCTCTATATTAGATCCGCTATATTAGATTCAACTTATTTTTTCAAATGGAAATAGGGACACGTCACATATCAAATTTATCTGAAATTTTCTCAAAATGTCACTGATACAATAGTTGTACCGTACTTTTGACCGTCCTTAAGTTATTGCATTTTATATTTTGCATTAGATAATATATCAAATTATCCATATATTTTTTGCAAATTATACAGAACATGAATGTACCCTTATGTAATGTAAAAGAGGTAAATGATTGCATTTTTGACGCACGCAACATGATCCCGTCAGCCATCTTGGATTTAACTTATTTTCATCAAATAAAAATGGGAGCAAAACACATTAAATTCATCTGAAATTTTCTCATGAACTCGGTGATGCATTTTTTGTGACGTATCTCTAATTATTCTGAAGTTCTTACAAGTAAATTATACAGAATGTCGTTATAATTCCATAGTAATATAGAATAGATGAACGCAGTAAAATAACATAAGAACGGGCCGATTATTAAAGGCTAAGAAAATGACTCCACACAAACGATAAGGCATCCTATTACACATAGTAGAGTGGTAAAACGTATCCCAAATTTACATAAACAGACAGCGTATGTAATGAACCGAAAAGTGTTGCCCAAGATTGCAACTGATGCGGAAGATGCAATTGAGGTTTTGCAACGCTTGTTAAAAACCAAACGAACAGCACTCGATGTATATCACGATAATGTGGTTTCAGACAAAGCTACGTTGATCGTGTCCTCTTCAAACAAATTGCAGTAATAGAAGCTTCAAAAGCTACAAAAATTGAGTGACAATGATCCGCATCGGTGGCTTCACTTCTACGAAAGTCTCTGAAACAACTTCGAAGTAATCAAACTTTTCTATTAAAGATATCTTTTAGTTATTAAATCCCGTTATTTACTATTGGAGAGTCCCACAACCAATCCTCATTGGTCTCAACCAAAATACAGGAAAAGTACTGGTGTGGTGTGGAATATACACTCGAGTAATTGATGCAGTCTTTATTAACGGTACTTTAACTTGTGACAGTTCTAACGCTAGTTGAGTAAATACTTCCACTTCCTTTAAATGGGGATGGTGATTTCACAAAACTTCGTCCACAGGACGGTGCTCCTATAATTTTCCTGGATCTGTTTGTGCATAACTAAATCAACAATTCTCTATCTCAGTCAGAGAACTCTTTCACTCAGAAAACTACATCATGCGGCAAAGTCGTTGAACGCTTATCTACTACTATTGCTCAGAGGAAAGTGCAAATATACGAGGAAATCTGTGAATAATAACAATTTGATAGTGAACAATTCTTTTTTACTCCTTCCATATAGCCCGTCCTGGAAATGTAACATGATGTTACAATGGTTAGAAAAAAATAGATCTATAGAATCAATTTTAAATAAGAAACCAAGAACAGCAAATCGTTTGCAATGGAGAAAAATTGACGGGACATGGTCATATAACTAGAAACCTCAAGAATGCGTGAAAAAGGATGGATATATTTTCAAAGACGGCCGTTTGAGAAATAAATAAAGAGTGGTAAATACTTTCCTCTAAAACGAAGTCGCATACACACTTATTTTTTCTTATCAATGAATTACCCAGCAATTAACAATGCAAATTATTTAAGAGTTCAAAGCGTTCCACTTATTCTTTCAAATTTTACTTTTAACAGCAATTGATGAGATTTATAACGCAACATGCAACTGAAATAATAAATCATTGCTCAATTTAAATATTTGATTCACAATTATTCACTATCCTTGATTCTCTAGAAAAGAAATCAATCTGTTATGTGCTCATCATTTTGTTTAAAGTTTGTATTTATGTAATATAAACTCAAGAAAAAACACAATTATACTGACACTCAAACCCAGCAAACAAAAGACAAGTAAACCCATCAATTTGTCTAAGCTCAAATTGTAATCCTTACTTGTGTTCCTCGATACATTCTTATTCTGAAGATGCTTATAGTAATGAGCATCATTTTCCCATTTCAAACGTAAACCTGTCTGTTCGCATAGTAAGATAACTGTAGAGAACTGCTTGGTTAGAAGTGAATTACGTCTTATTAAGTACACAGCAGGGGTTGTTACTGTGCCACCAGGAATGACGTAAAATACATCATCTCCAAGAACATTAAGTGATATAGCGTTGCTTTTCAAATGGTACTCTGAAAAATATTTAAGCATGAATGTAACAAAATTTTTCTCTGTGAAAGTTTTATTGCCATATTTATCTGCAATCTTCCAGTTTTTGTAAATGATCTGATCTATTGGATGTGTACCGTTCTCAAAGTAAACAATGCGATAAGAATTGATTCCTCCGAAAGGAAAACCTGAATTTACAAGTTCTTCTAAACTGGAAATGTATGGATATCGTGCAGGTTTAGTAACGAAACGAAATAATGATGCCTGGTATCCAGTATTGATTACAAGTGATCCCATAACCCATAAGATGAAAAGGTATCTTGAATGATATACATTAGGTGGGGAAGGAGCAGATATTGCAAAGAGAATTAGAAGGTTGTACAAAAAAGGAGAATCATACATGAAGGAATTTATTTTGAACATATATTTCAAACCTGTTTCAAGTAATGCAAGTAAAAAGTAAGCCGATATTATTAAGATCCAAGGTAGTAAGTTGAAAGGGAATATATAGTTCAGCCACAAAGGGTACGCAGGTGGGGGAGGTGCTACAAATACCAAATCTAAGAACATTCCAGCGTAGATGGCATCAAAAGCAAAATTTGTTACAGGCCTCGAAGTACCTACGCAAAAGTAAGCATCAAAGTAGTGACACTGAAGCCTCGCTAAGCGTCCACTTTTATACCGTCTCCCTTCATACCATGGATTATATCCACAACGCGGAAATCCTTCTTCCGGTAAAGAATAACTTGAATTAAAAAATGGGGCATTTGATCTATATACAAATTGCATCTTCTTTGCAAGTACTTTGATTAAGTTTGGAGTAATTCCACTCACCTTAACTCCTCCTTTCGTACTTGCCTCAAGAGCTACAAATGGAAATCTATTGCAGAGATCAAACGAAAGAGAGCAACCATATAAGTTGTTTACTTTCCTTGGGAACAAATCTACTTCAAATATAAATTTTCTGTTCTGCCACTGGTCAATAAGCACTGGGTTACCTGCGGATTTACAATCATTTGGTCTATACGGAAAGTGAGTATATAGAGATACAATATAGTTATTACTGCCAAACGATTCTTTTCCTCCTGATATTAGTCGGTTAGTAGATGCTGCTAATACGATGACGTTAAACATATCTATCCTACGTAATAATTTGAATATTTCTTGAATGTGGTAATGTACGTAATAATTCGTAAAGAATACAATTACACATTTTCTGTAAGTGCTCCAGAGATGGTAAGTGTACAATTGCTTGTAAAACAACTCAAAACTATCTGGGAATTGTAACAGGAAAATGTAATCGAGGTGACGATTGCCATACAGCCAGGTATTGAGGAAACGATTTCTCCAGAAGTACCTGTAGGAACTATATTCAAAAATCAGAATTCCTCGCTCGTAATTCGTAAGAATGCTCTCTTGTACATCTTGAATTCTCCAGTCATGTTCGACAAACACTACTACATTTTTTGAGTCTGTGAAATATGTATTCATAATATACTTGATGCAATCAACCATTGTTTGCTCCGAGGTAGAAAGATGAGTTCCAAAGAAAGATAGCTTGCCATTAGCCTGTAAAATTGTTGTTACAAGCTGGAACATGAGCAATGTCATTTTCAGGTCCAGTACTATCATTGTTTCCTGCAAGAATAGATATTTCATTTCGCTTTAAATGATGAGACAGTGAAACTTTTTAAGCTAGTGTATCAATGATTGAATATCAGTATATTGCTAAGGAAATTTTATCCGATAAACGAAAGTTCATGAATTTAGATTAAAATACAACTATTCCTTTCCAGCTATCTTTAACTCTGCACGAATTAAAAAAAATAAAACATAGTATTAATGCTGAATATATAGAACAGGAAGATATTAAATGAGTATATATAAAGGTTTAAATCAAAGATAGAAATTGCCATTCGAGGAGAATTCTCTAGTTCATGGTTGCTGCAATATCTAAGAAAATCTGGAAATAACATATATTATTCTTATGTACTTTAACAAAAACATATTTTGATTATTTTCACTCCTACGTGGTGAAGAGAGGGATGGGGAAGAGGTAGACCGTGATGAGTTGTTATTTGTCATGGTACATGTTCCTGACTTTTAGACTAACACGAGTTCCGTAAGAGATATCGGAATGAAACAAAAATGTGGTTTTCTTCATTGTACAAGCGTAAATGTCAGTCTGATTTTACTTAATTATGATAAGAAAAAATAGGTATAAAATCTGATTGCAGTTTACAATTAGATTGAGTATGTCGATTTATGACACTCCTAATTGACGCAAACGCACCGTTCCCGAGATATGACCAAAAAAATCGCAATTACTGCTTTCCAGACTCACTAGAAACACACTGGAAATATGATTTTCTTATGTATTTTGACATTCTGAGTGGATTTATGGCACTCCCAACCGGCGCAAGGTCACCGATCCCGCGTTATGAAACAAAACGTTGGAAATGTTACTTTTTCGGGCCCATCTAGCAAGACCCGGAAAAAATAAATCGACTCAGAAGGTCAAATGTATAAGGAAACAACGATTTCGGGGGTGTTTCTATGTTAGTCCGGAAAAGTAATTTGGGACGTTTGTGTTATATCTCGAGAACGGTGCACTTGCGGCACTTAGGAAAATCATAAATCGTCTCAGAAGGTCGAAAGTACGTTTTTCGTGTCTTTCTATGTGGGTCCTGGAAAGTCTCATTTGCGATGTTCGTATCATATGTCGAAAACGGTGCACTTACTCCTGTTTGGAGTGCCATAGATCGACTCACAAAGTCATAATTCACAAAAATACGTTTTCCTGGTCCTTGTAATTGAGTTCTGAAATCGTCAACCTTACTACATAGTACTGTGCTTTTTCAGGTCCTTGTAGGTAACCTCCAAATATTACTCTAAATTAACCAATTTACCAAAATGATTTTTGTAGCTAATGGAACAAATTCGAAATGAACCCCGTTGAGTTTTCAAAATTTTAAAAATAAGGACCACCCTAATTTGGATACAGGCGGCCCACAAACCTGGTTGGAATTTATACTAAGAACGCTACCAAGAATCAATGAACCAAATTCCATCAAAATCGTAAATTATGTGTGTCATACCCTGCCTGAATTGGCACTGAACGACCATTTTTTTATTCTAAAAATTCATTATTATTCTGGCTTGGGAGAAACAGGAAAGAAGAAATTGATTCCAGATTTGAATTAACTAACCTCAAATTTGCGATTTGTTTTTAATCTATTGACTCTGAAGCAGCAGGTAGAATGCACTTGGCCTTTGGTAACATTTCTCTACTTTAAGAAACTGCCTTAGCACGTAGAGGGAAGTCAATTTCAGAATTGAGTTCAGAACTTCAAACTGAAATGATTTGAAATCTAGTAACTTTGAAAGTGAGAGATCTTTTCATTTCTGTCTTTAGATAGATATATAGATTGATTGATTTCACAAACCTTATAAGATGCATATGCTGCATGTGATTTGAACTTTTTCTTAACTATCTGTTCGATACGATGGTCACAACACCAATGCCTGAAATTTTTGGCTTGCTTTGAATAAATTCTCTGAAATGAATGTCATTATAGGAAATACCAGTATTAGTAGGGACTTTGAAGTTTAAAAAATACTCAGTGTAGACACAATTACCGAAATCACTACTGATTTGTTATTGTTACGTTCTAATGGAAACAAAATTTCTTAAAATACTGCCTAGAAATATTACCCTTTTACATTACATTTTGTGTCCTGTCAACTATTAACTGTAATAATGTTCGCGTACTTATAGTAAATGTTTGTCTTTGTTACAGGAATTGTGCCCTATGTACCATTTTAGCAATGTAACTTGAAGGAACAAAAAGAGCAGCAATTTTGTTTATAGGCTTCCCCTTACAACAACAGAAGATCATTTAAGAAACCACCAAGTATACCTTATTATGTGAAATTATAATAACTGTTATTCGATTGTTATCGTAATGCCTTAAAACGAACGTTTTTACAATTTCTGTCTGGAGTGATTACCGCAAATTAGGTCACTCAACATTAGAGCTTGAGTTTCTCAGAACTGTAATAATGTTGATTAATATAAAACACATGTCCATCGTTATTACCCATATTGTATTTTATGATTCATGTTAATAATATAATGTATAACAACTGCAAGAAAAGAGCAGCAATATTATTTATAAGCACTTACAATCACATAAAATAAGATTTGTACGAAGAAAAGTCACCTTTGATTTTAAGCCTTATGGTAACGTTGTAACGCACGTTACACCATATGTTTCATCATCAACATTTATGGTGCATCCAAATAGGTAAATTAATTAATATATTTTCAGAACGTTTATTAAAATATGTAAAAAGTTGGCGAGACCCATGTTTCTAAGTTTAATTATTACACAATTCGCCGTGTTTATAATAATTCATTAGTAAACAAATTGTGTCCAATAAGAAGGAAGTGTTGCAACATTCTATTAAGCTAATTCCGTAAGTGCAAGGAACATGGTAAGTGGGAATGGTATTAGTTATTGACGCGTTCACTTCAATAATGACGAACTAAAAAAATGATTACATGTTTACTGCTGATACAAATCTTTATGTTGTTGTGTGTTGCTTGTGAGAAAGGTTTTAATACTTGATTGTTTTAGCTTATGTTACAGACAAAAGGAATAAGGAAATCCATATCAAGTACGAATTTTATTGTAGCTAACAAAAAACAAATACTTCATTTATCCTGTCAATTCAACTATTTTTGTAAAGTGTGTAAAACTTTGTCGGAATGATTGTTGTTATGAGTTACGGATTCCATTCAATATTTATTAACGCTAACATTAAGCTTATCTTTTCTGTTCACATCGATTTTTAGTTTATTTTGTTATACTTGCCACAAGGATTTCAATCTGTTTAAAGACATCTATCTTTTCTGAAAGGGTTGCGTCATTGACAATAACCTTCATTTTAATTTTTCACGAAAACCGAACACGGTTTGATTTGTTTAACTTTGTTTTATTTATTTATTTCATTCAACAAATGAAAAGTATCACTTGCAGTTGCTACCCATAACAATGTTTAAAGTGCTTTACCTTCATTCTGTTACTGAGAAGTAATTTTAAGGTAACTTGGAAAGACGAAGGTTATGAAGGCTCTTTATGTCTGATTGTGTATTATCTTTGACCCTAGTATTCGAAAAAAAAAATACTTTGTTCTCAGTTTCAATGAAAGTCCGAGTTAAAATGTGACTGGGTGTAAATGAAATTTCAATTCATTAATAAATTCTTTAGAGAAACGGAGGATTCGCGTGTTTTGAGCTTGTTTTTTAACTTTGAATGAATAAAATATCAAATATAAGGTGTTGCAGGGATGGGCATTACGGCATAAAATTCTAATATTCGTTGGGAAGTGGAACATAACATCACAACACATAATTTCGTTTCTATCGGGAAGAATACACTCGCATTATTATTAAGAAACGTTAACTGAAACCTGATGGATCAGATATTGCCTGCTTACTGTGAATGCTTCACAATATGTTAACGGAAAAACATTAGGAAAGGAAATTAGAAGTTCAGTTTCTTTTGTATAGACCTAACTTCATCTTCGTCTACTATATTCGCTTATTTTGTGATTTTCTTCAGGAAATAAAGTTAATGGCAAAGAAAATTCATTATGACGTGATGACCTGAGAATAATTATATATTGGACATAATCAAATCTGTGTCAATCGTGTGACATTATTCCATCAATGAGGTTTTAATTGGACAGTTCACTGAACCGTTAGGAGGACAATTGTCAGGACAATAATGGCAAAGAAAATTCATTATG